>JAVTVY010028604.1:0-118901 GCA_036873755.1 Hanleya hanleyi
CTCTGAAGCGAAGTTGAAATGTATTGTAAAGTCACGTGGTTTTCAATACCAGTGTATCGCCTGTTGTCCTTATGTCTTTCCCCATAGTATCAGTGGAATAATATTGCGATCCCATTCATATAGTATCCTGCTATGATAAATAGTCAGTGTGAATGAAGCATAAATTGTGGCTATGAACACATAATTGTTTACTGATGTATGGAAGAGTAGAAGTGTCATATTAGGAGCCAACTAGATGTATTGAGGTAGTCTAAGACACTGGATATGGAGGTCTGAAGGGATCATATTGTCCGAATATATAGGGATATATATTGTGTATGGATCCGTGTAATGATAGGACCTGTGATGGTTACTGGAACCTAGTATAATTGCTCGATAGCAAAGTAACTGTTCATTATGACACAATGTATGTATGGAAGACAAGTTGGGTTATTGCAATTAAATGTGACAATCAGTAAGTGGTTCTTCAACCCCAGTATTTCTGTTCTAACAAATTCCAGTAAGTTTCATATGATATAAGAAATGTAAACGGAGGCAGCGAAAGAATAAGATGGAGTCAGAATTGTTAGTTCATGATATTTTATTATCAGATTGTGTTACATTGTGTACATGAGTAAAAGTGACTAACGTCACTGCATTGTTCTCGAAAGTTCGACGCTGTGAAGTCGTTTATGCAGTTTGACAGAAATATAAACCGTTTCATCTATACTTTCAGAAATCTGTGTTGGCTTTCATTACTTTTGGATCAGAATATGCAACGCTACCCACCCCCGGGTAACAGTGGCAGGGTCATAGTGGAGTGAGCCTGTGAAACGGAGCATGCGCTGTGTGGAGGTTGGGCTTTCCAAGCAGCCTCATGACCATATGCCCATATTTGAGCGAATTAAACACCATGCAATGTCGTCTCCTCTGACTGTTTTGAATTCATTTGTTTCATAACCGTATTTGTTTTGACTTAAGAGACGCCTCCGTGCAATTCCCGCCCGGAAATTCAAAGACTTTCTCCTCTAACTTTTTCTCCACATAAATTAAGCCTTCGTTAAAATATATCAGATTCCGTGAAGATGGCGTATCTCACTCGAACGCCTTCCGTTCATTGGATGTTATTTTAAAGGCCAGTTTGAGTAATAGCTGTACTGTTCACATGTGCATGCAGGGCTTGTATGGAGAGTACAGAACTACATTATGGAGAATGCTCGGTAGATGTTCCGTATTCCGGTACTTGGCCTGACGGAATGGTTTCCCCGAAAGTATGGTGGATAGTGAAATTCGTATAAAATGGTCCAGCTTTCAAGAGGAAGTATCAGTCAGCACGAAACTACATCGTCGCAATACCACGAATATAAGTATCAGCCATCATCCGTGGTATTGCGACGATCGTCAATCTAGAGATTCGCCTGACTATACCCATGGCTACAAAAATGTATAGAAGAAAATTATGGTGTTCTATTTGGGCCAAGTTTGCGTCGCGTGGCGACTTTTAGAAACTCGCCACTCGCCACTCGCCGTGAACCTCTCCGGCGCGCGGCGACTGGCGACTTTCTGCTATCTCTTAACCTGCAAAAACTCGCCAGTCGCCACCCGCCGTAAAACACGGCGAGTTTCGTTCTATCTCTTAACCTGGAAAAACTCGCCGCGCGCCACTCGCCGGTGAACCACGGCGCACGGCGACTGGCGACTTTTGACTGTAGTGAAACTCGCCACTCGCCACGCGCCGTGGACATCTCCGGCGCACGGCGACTGGCAACTTTCTGCTATCTCTTAACCTGCAAAAACTCGCCAGTCGCCACGCGCCGTAAAACACGGCGAGTTTCGCTCTATCTATTAACCTGGAAAAACTCGCCGCGCGCCACTCGCCGGACAAACCACGGCGCGCGGCGACTGGCGACTTTTGACTTCTGGAATTCTCAGGACTTTTTCTCAAGTGCGCATGCTCGAGGAGCATCAATTATGCAGTTCCAATATCATAAATCACAGTCGCGATCTCATAGAATTTGAGGAAGTAAAAAAAATATGGAAACTGTTGAAAGAAATACGTCTTTTCATCTTTAAAAATAGGGTCTTGATGGTTTGTAGGGTTTGTGATACAGGAAATATCAACCCAACAAAGAGCCGCTCTATCGATTAAAACAGCAATAAAGGATCTCGTATACAAAGATATCGCCCGTTTTCACATAAAACTTACTAAGAGAGAAATTCAATCATCCAGAGAAAATGTTAGCATTTTTTCTTACTGTTTTAATCAATATGACGATCTCGCTCTATTCGCTTTCTTAATATTTCATACAGCATATTAGTTGACGTTGCTTTTATCTTGTAAAACAAAATTTCCGCGTCGAGTGCTTTATTGTATCTTAAATAAGGAACAATTTCAAAGCGATTCATTCTGAATTGAAAACGATATGCTGTTTTATAAATATATATAGGCACTTATAATATAAAAAAAAAGATAAAAAAAAAACCGATTGAAAATGTTGTCTTGGTGTTAACTTTTTAAAATATACCAGCAGATAATAACGAGAGTATGCAAGTTCTGCACAGAAACGGATAACGAGTATTTTAATAAAAAAATATCTGCACATTTGACAAAATTAGATTGCCCTATATGCGTATTGCATTAAAAAGAACTTGTTTCAAAAAACAACTATAATTATTACAGATAGCTTACATCTTCAAAATTAGTCACATAGCATCAGATGTAGCTGGAGAGTTCATTCATTAGAAATTATGTATATTTATGCACGAGGAAGAGATTTAAAATTAAATTAAATGACAGCATGTTTCGAACAAAATATTCCGATAATTGATGCTCCCCGGGCACGCGCACTTGAAAAAAAGTCCTGAGAATTCCAAAAGTCAAAAGTCGCCAGTTGCCGCGCGCTGTGGTTCATCCGGCGAGTGGCGCGCGGCGAGTTTTTCCAGGTTAAGAGATAGAGCGAAACTCGCCGTGTTTAACGGCGGGTGGCGACTGGCGAGTTTTTGCAGGTTAAGAGATAGCAGAAAGTCGCCAGTCGCCGCGCGCCGGAGAGGTCCACGGCGTGTGGCGAGTGGCGAGTTTCACTGCAGTCAAAAGTCGCCAGTCGCCGTGCGCCGTGGTTCATCCGGCGAGTGGCGCGCGGCGAGTTTTTCCAGGTTAAAAGATAAGCTCGTGCATTTTAACGAATTGGCGACTGGCGGTTTGGAGTTAAGAGATAGCAAAAAAAGTCGCCAGTATCTACCAAGTCGGCGTGGCGATGAAAGTTCTAAAAGTCGCCACGCGACGCAAACAGCCCAAATAATTTCCATAAACCATGGAAGGAGGCAGACTTTCCTATCCTTTGCTTCTAGGGGTGAGTGATGTTGTCCGATAGATAACAGACTGATGACACTTTTGCATCCATTGCTAACGTATTAAACTGATGAGATGAACTATTTAATGCGGGCATTTGGTCTAATGATCACGATATTTATACAATCAGTGTAATTTTTAATAAATATCAGAGTAAATGAAGTGACCTATTCAAACACTTTTTCACATTATCTAAGGAGCTTTGCCTGATTCACGATATTAGGATCGTAAAACTGGAACATTGTATCGGCATATTATCTTATGTTGTATATATTCCTGGAATCTCGCCGTCTACTTAGTAATAAAGCTGTATGTAAAACCGCCAAACACCTTTTAGGTGTGTATTCTGGTTCATCCCATATTTCTGGAATCTAATCGTCTCTTAGTACTAAATCAGTATCTAACACCAAACTCCTTTTAGGAGTGTACGTGGTTAACATAACCGTTGCTGGAGACAGATCAACCCTAATGGTAAGTAATTTGACCGTAAACACACCTACAGCCTCTCGGAGCTTTGCCTGATTCACGATATTAGGATCGTAAAACTGGAACATTGTATCGGCATATTATCTTATATTTGTATATATTCTCAGATCTAACTGTCTACTTGGTAAGCAAGCTGTATGTAAAACCGCCAAACACCTTTTAGGTGTGTATTCTGGTTCATCCCATATTTTATGGAATCTAATCGTCTCTTAGTACTAAATCGGTATCTAACACCAAACTCCTTTTAGGAGTGCTACAGTGGTCTTCCATAACCGTACCGAGACAGATCAACAACATGAATAATACTCATGATACAATGTTCCAGTTTTACGATCCTAATATCGTGAATCAGGCAAAGCTCCGAGAGGCTGTAGGTGTGTTTACGGTCAAATTACTTACCACTATGATTGCGGGCCTTGTGTCCAACCCTGACCTCACACGTGTATCATGGGTTTCTCGTTTTCGAGTTACTCGCTTGATCCTTACAGTTTTCCTGGAGTTGAGTCGGATTCACTAACCAGAACACAGCCACATAGGCTAACGTCATCCACTCACAAATTATCCAGTTTAAACGGTGTTACTCACTATACTACCCTCGTGGTCAGGAAGACTTTACGTCTCACTTTGCTGAACGAAATCATAACAGGCTTTAACACATCTATCAGAATCCCATACGACGATTTAATCGCGTACGGAAATGTCATCGATTGGCGAGTTGTGCAACAAACCTAGAAAGTTGGTTGTTTTGCTGAAATTAAATCAGTCGGCCTCAACATTATGTCCGCATAAACCAGCCGTAACGCCAGTGCTACGAAATATGCATATATTATTAATGCGTGATGCTATACAAGAATGCCAAAAGTCCACTCAAATATTCTCTCGCATTCTATTCGAATGAAAATAGATATTTATCTAAGATATATGCGTAAAAACGCACAACACACAGAACCAAAATGGTCCCGAAATGGGGAATACGAGACGATGGGAGCTCGTATATACACAGCCAGCCAAGAACTAACAGATACGCATGATATTATCGAGAGGAAATGCGCTCAACACAGCTGCGGTTGGTATATGTTATCGTGCCCTGTATAAACCTACATCAAAGTAATGGATACTTCCAATCAATACGGAACAAGCAGAGGGAGGAAATCGGAAATCGCGTCCTAAAGTATATGCCGCTGCATCATATGAATGATATTTGCTTTCTTTACCGCCTAAGAACCGAGAATCAGAGGATCCGTGCAGTACTATAAATTTATCTGAATACCAGTGATATTTCAGAGTATTCCAAAACCAGCATAGCTGACAGTTATAACGTCGGACGAAGGAAAGAGACAAATCTCATCGCCTATAAAGCGTATGTTGATTTCCCACACTTAAACGAACCAGCGGATTCGTGATGAAAAGAGCCGTATTATATATTTATCTGAATACCTGTGATATTTCAGCTACAAAATCTATGTTCTTCAATAGAATGATGAGAGATTAGATGGTTGGACCTATGGCTATTGAAATGTAGACCAGCGAATTGGATTTACAGATATACAGAGGAAAACGCTGCCCATCATGGGAATTTCATTATCGTTCGTGGGATTTTATCCCAACAAGCCAAATGATATGAGCATTTGGCTCGTTCTATATTCTGATAAATGGAGACTGATCAGCTACTCAACCATGCAGGCGCTCGACACTAGAAACCCAGAAATGCAGCGAAAATGGTGAAATTGTATTGAAAGAAGTACAGATATCGACCAAGTTTATCAATGGAGATGATTAAAATGATATATATTACCCATTCTCTCAAGTGATTTCCATTGGACTCCAAATTTGCTATGGAAACTGTGACGTCATATCAATGCCATATGAATTTGTTTGAAAATTTACTGTATACCAAGCATGTAGACCAAGAAGTTGGAACATTCCAGTCATAATTGCTGTATACGTATAGAGTAAACTTACTTGTACGTATTTTGCCTATTTATTACGACGCACAGTGAGCTTTACTGCCAGCTTTTCAACCTTTCATTAGGAAAAGAAACACAAATCTGCAAATGACGGACGGATTTTACGATTCTCTCTCTAGTGCTTTCGCCAAGGTCCGCGCGCCCAGCAGCTATCCTTATATAAGACAATGCCGGGCTGGCTAGCTGAGAGTATTCCGAAACCAGCATAGCGGACAGTCATAACGTCGGACAAAGGAAAGAAACAAATCTCATCGCCTATAAAGCGTATGTTGATTTCCCACACCTAAACGGTGCGTTGATCAGTTCCTTCACCTATAAAGTGAATACTGAACGAGAAGACCTGTCCGGCGTTGAATGGTTCTGTTCACCTATAAAGTGAATACTGAACGAAATCACCTAGACGGTGCATGCCCACCTACCATAAATTGGTGCAGGCTCTGATATTATGCAGATGCATTAAACTTTTAATATATCGAATGAGACACCTATACCGTGCGTGCCCACCTACCATAAATTGGTGCAGGCTCTATTAATATGCACTTTATTATACGGTACCAAACGAGACACCTTCACGGTGTATGCCCACCTACCATGACTTGATGCAGGCTCTGATAATATGCAGATGAGGTCACATTAAAATATCGAATTAGACACCTAACCGGTGCACGCCCTCCAGAAAATTAGTACTGGTACATCCCAGTTTAAATTCCGATATTCAAGGAAAAGGTTCCTGCAAATATGTATGTGCAAAGAATTAGTCTACCATTATACTAAACCGCACCCCCTGATGAGAACCCGCGGATATCACAATGATATAAAGAGGTTCGAAACACTGAATGCAGAATTACTGAAATCACGTATTATGAAATCACATCTTTCGCCACACGCTATAGTGTTCGTCTGTCTGCATGGTGTCGGGTTGATCTGTCTCCAGCAACGGTTATGTTAACCACGTACACTCCTAAAAGGAGTTTGGTGTTAGATACTGATTTAGTACTAAGAGACGATTAGATTCCAGAAATATGGGATGAACCAGAATACACACCTAAAAGGTGTTTGGCGGTTTTACATACAGCTTTATTACCAAGTAGACAGCGAGATTCCAGGAATATATACAACATAAGATAATATGCCGATACAATGTTCCAGTTTTACGATCCTAATATCGTGAATCAGGCAAAGCTCCGAGAGGCTGTAGGTGTGTTTACGGTCAAATTACTTACCACTAGGGTTGATCTGTCTCCAGCAACGGTTATGTTAACCACGTACACTCCTAAAAGGAGTTTGGTGTTAGATACTGATTTAGTACTAAGAGACGATTAGATTCCAGAAATATGGGATGAACCAGAATACACACCTAAAAGGTGTTTGGCGGTTTTACATACAGCTTTATTACCAAGTAGACAGCGAGATTCCAGGAATATATACAACATAAGATAATATGCCGATACAATGTTCCAGTTTTACGATCCTAATATCGTGAATCAGGCAAAGCTCCGAGAGGCTGTAGGTGTGTTTACGGTCAAATTACTTACCACTATGATTGCTTGTGTCCAACCCTGACCTCACACGTGTATCATGGGTTTCTCGTTTTCGAGTTACTCGCTTGATCCTTACAGTTTTCCTGGAGTTGAGTCGGATTCACTAACCAGAACACAGCCACATAGGCTAACGTCATCCACTCACAAATTATCCAGTTTAAACGGTGTTACTCACTATACTACCCTCGTGGTCAGGAAGACTTTACGTCTCACTTTGCTGAACGAAATCATAACAGGCTTTAACACATTTATCAGAATCCCATACGACGATTTAATCGCGTACGGAAATGTCATCGATTGGCGAGTTGTGCAACAAACCTAGAAAGTTGGTTGTTTTGCTGAAATTAAATCAGTCGGCCTCAACATTATGTCCGCATAAACCAGCCGTAACGCCAGTGCTACGAAATATGCATATATTATTAATGCGTGATGCTATACAAGAATGCCAAAAGTCCACTCAAATATTCTCTCGCATTCTATTCGAATGAAAATAGATATTTATCTAAGATATATGCGTAAAAACGCACAACACACAGAACCAAAATGGTCCCGAAATGGGGAATACGAGACGATGGGAGTTCGTATATACACAGCCAGCCAAGAACTAACAGATACGCATGATATTATCGAGAGGAAATGCGCTCAACACAGCTGCGGTTGGTATATGTTATCGTGCCCTGTATAAACCTACATCAAAGTAATGGATACTTCCAATCAATACGGAACAAGCAGAGGGAGGAAATCGGAAATCGCGTCCTAAAGTATATGCCGCTGCATCATATGAATGATATTTGCTTTCTTTACCGCCTAAGAACCGAGAATCAGAGGATCCGTGCAGTACTATAAATTTATCTGAATACCAGTGATATTTCAGAGTATTCCAAAACCAGCATAGCTGACAGTTATAACGTCGGACGAAGGAAAGAGACAAATCTCATCGCCTATAAAGCGTATGTTGATTTCCCACACTTAAACGAACCAGCGGATTCGTGATGAAAAGAGCCGTATTATATATTTATCTGAATACCTGTGATATTTCAGCTACAAAATCTATGTTCTTCAATAGAATGATGAGAGATTAGATGGTTGGACCTATGGCTATTGAAATGTAGACCAGCGAAGAATTGGATTTACAGATATACAGAGGAAAACGCTGCCCATCATGGGAATTTCATTATCGTTCGTGGGATTTTATCCCAACAAGCCAAATGATATGAGCATTTGGCTCGTTCTATATTCTGATAAATGGAGACAGATCAGCTACTCAACCATGCAGGCGCTCGACACTAGAAACCCAGAAATGCAGCGAAAATGGCGAAATTGTATTGAAAGAAGTACAGATATCGAGTGATTTCCATTGGACTCCAAATTTGCTATGGAAACTGTGACGTCATATCAATGCCATATGAATTTGTTTGAAAATTTACTGTATACCAAGCATGTAGACCAAGAAGTTGGAACATTCCAGTCATAATTGCTGTATACGTATAGAGTAAACTTACTTGTACGTATTTTGCCTATTTATTACGACGCACAGTGAGCTTTACTGCCAGCTTTTCAACCTTTCATTAGGAAAAGAAACACAAATCTGCAAATGACGGACGGATTTTACGATTCTCTCTCTAGTGCTTTCGCCAAGGTCCGCGCGCCCAGCAGCTATCCTTATATAAGACAATGCCGGGCTGGCTAGCTGAGAGTATTCCGAAACCAGCATAGCGGACAGTCATAACGTCGGACAAAGGAAAGAAACAAATCTCATCGCCTATAAAGCGTATGTTGATTTCCCACACCTAAACGGTGCGTTGATCAGTTCCTTCACCTATAAAGTGAATACTGAACGAGAAGACCTGTCCGGCGTTGAATGGTTCTGTTCACCTATAAAGTGAATACTGAACGAAATCACCTAGACGGTGCATGCCCACCTACCATAAATTGGTGCAGGCTCTGATATTATGCAGATGCATTAAACTTTTAATATATCGAATGAGACACCTATACCGTGCGTGCCCACCTACCATAAATTGGTGCAGGCTCTATTAATATGCACTTTATTATACGGTACCAAACGAGACACCTTCACGGTGTATGCCCACCTACCATGACTTGATGCAGGCTCTGATAATATGCAGATGAGGTCACATTAAAATATCGAATTAGACACCTAACCGGTGCACGCCCTCCAGAAAATTAGTACTGGTACATCCCAGTTTAAATTCCGATATTCAAGGAAAAGGTTCCTGCAAATATGTATGTGCAAAGAATTAGTCTACCATTATACTAAACCGCACCCCCTGATGAGAACCCGCGGATATCACAATGATATAAAGAGGTTCGAAACACTGAATACAGAATTACTGAAATCACGTATTATGAAATCACATCTTTCGCCACACGCTATAGTGTTCGTCTGTCTGCATGGTGTCGGGTTGATCTGTCTCCAGCAACGGTTATGTTAACCACGTACACTCCTAAAAGGAGTTTGGTGTTAGATACTGATTTAGTACTAAGAGACGATTAGATTCCAGAAATATGGGATGAACCAGAATACACACCTAAAAGGTGTTTGGCGGTTTTACATACAGCTTTATTACCAAGTAGACAGCGAGATTCCAGGAATATATACAACATAAGATAATATGCCGATACAATGTTCCAGTTTTACGATCCTAATATCGTGAATCAGGCAAAGCTCCGAGAGGCTGTAGGTGTGTTTACGGTCAAATTACTTACCACTAAGAGATAGCAAAAAGTCGCCAGTCGCCACGCGCCGGAGAGGTCCACGGCGCGTGGCGAGTGGCGAGTTTCTAAAAGTCGCCACGCGACGCAAACTTGGCCCAAATAGAACACCATAGAAAATAGCATGGAGAGGCAGACTTTCCCTATCCTTTGCTTCTAGAGGGTGGAGGTGATGTTGTCCGATAGATAACAGACTGATGACACTTTTGCATCCATTGCTAACGTATTAAACTGATGGATAGACTATTTTAATCTGGGCATTTAGTCCAAACTGATCTGATGTTATACAATCAGTGTAATTTTATCAATATCTGGGGATAACTTAAAAGATCACTTCTTACGATTCTGCGCCCAATACAATATGGATTCTATTTTCTTAAATTTTGCTCGTTAAGGGATGTGATTTCTTAAAAACTGTTATTACATAACATACAATCCTTGTTGTCATATTCAAAAATCGGTTTACCAAATACAGCAGCATGTTAAACACAATAATCAAGAAATGTGTCATTTCTCAAGGAAAAAAAATAATAATATGAAACTTATTTTCCGTGTAGAGCTACGACATAAAGAAAAATGTCAAGTTGACCCGACTTGGTTTGATTCGATTGGGATTGAGTGAGAACACAGGAAGTAATTGAATAGCATTTGCAAGCAAATTCAGTCTGTGCATACCCCGGTGCCCAGTTTCGGATTAGCTGGTCGGTTTTCTGGCATTGTTTTATCTTATATCCTTCTCATTTTTAGATTTCATGTTCCGCATCGCACTGAAATATGTTTCTGTCTTTGATGTTTTCCTGTTTGTTTACATTCCAGAAGGAGTCGTGTGACTTGCGCATCTATGTATGGCTAGGACATTAGCGAGGATCAAAGAATTAAGAAGACAAGAGACACCGGCAAACGGATCAGCTTATTGGATTAGAAAGGATAATTCTCGAGCGGAAAGGCGGGATTATCGCGACTATGAAAGGGATCATCCCATTATTCTCCCTCCTGTTTTCTAGCGACGATACATCCCACGATATCTCCGGAATTTGTGACGGTTTTGTCGAATAATAACTTTGTAGAGCTCTTCTGTAGAGGAGGTATGTATAGGATTCGCAGTCGCGTGCAAGCCACGCCGTGTCGTCTGGGTCTGTTGAATCGGAGATTTGATACCGAATAAAGAAATATACAGCTAGGTGTCACTGGTCACGAGGTCAAAAGCTCATCGACAAAACAATAGAGCTAAGCAAAATGCTTAGAACCACGATGAAATATAAAAGCAGATTTCCAAAATCTTTCATGTGCACACGTAGCCCTACAGAATTCAACCTTCTGTCAGTGAGCGATCGGAGAGGGGGTGGGGAGTCGGTTCTGGATAGGATTCACCACCGCCCCCCCCCCCGTTTGCGGTATTGATATTGTCGTTAAATCTGCAACTTAACACACCATATATGGGTCATAAAACATCATTAAACTATTATGAGCATAGATGTTATCGAAATGACAATAAATGTCGTTAAAACGGTTTGGAAGCTTTATAACCCCCAGAGTGACTTAGCCACGCCGTTTTGTTGTCTGTCGGAACAAATCTACTATAAAACTGATTATCATGGTAATGAAAGATTCTTTCTTCATCTTTTTCTACCCTCCAATTCCCAAAGAGTTCCATCCCTTTTTTCTCGCTCCTTTGTTCTAATTTTTGAAAGGATGGATAGCACATTCTTCTTTCGATTTTCGCTTGATGTTAATATGAGCTTTAGAGAAGTTATGCGTGACACAAATGTTTGTTTCTGGCGAGCTAAACATTAGTGGAATTCGTTCAGAAACACTTTAAGCGCATTTAAAGGCCGTCAGAGGCACGTGCCCTAATGTGGAAGAAATGTTTACGCATTATGGACTGAAGTTCATATGAGAAACGGTCATATTTACAAACTCCATGGTTCCCATACTTCTTAGCAAATTCATTTTCCGACAATAAAAACGGTTGAGAAGTGAAAAATTTCATCAAAATGTTATGCGTATTTTTATATAACAATATAGGCGACAGCATCTCACTAGATGTATCATTTTGAGGAAAATAATTTTAATTTAAAATATGGACGAGAACCTAACAACTAGGGCCGCCATTTCAAATTTACACGTGTCCTTGGCATTATGAAAATAAGCTAAAAATTTCCCCGATTTGATACGCTGTAAATAGTTCCATCCCTTATTTTCTTCTCATACTGGAGCATGATGTTTGCTATCAAAATAGTAGCATGACTCCCATTTACCTTCGTGATCTCACTATCACGAAGGCATGACTCTAGCTCCGTTGAGATTGTACATCAAGCTCTACCAGAGAATGTAAAAGAGGTACAAGATGGCACACTGACGACGTTACGGTGACGTCATGTAATAAAATGTCTTCTTTTTTTTTTTTAAATTCTTGTTTCGAATTTTTACTTATACCATTTTCTCTACAGAAACTAAATAAGAAAATGTGTGTCTCAGGCAGAAAATGGGAATGTTGAATGGCAGGCCTACCCTGCTCGGTGTGTTATGCAATACGCTCAAAAATGTCGTGTTTTCTTGTAGTATTTCGTTTGTTGAGAGTCAGACAAAAGAGCCGATTGTCCACAAAGTTTGTGAGATTATGGCCAATTTACTGAATTATCCGTCAATAAGCGAGGCGAATGTTCTCTTCTCTTCTCTTCTTCAATGATGTTCCGTTAACTGTTCCTCGGATTAGCAGTCCTTTCTACATCACACACAGCTTCCTGGAAACCTGTTCCTCGGCAATACTGGCGGCAGTAAACCACAGTAGCTTCAGAATTCATCGTGCCTGAAAAGTTCCACAAAAATAATACCAAATATAACCACAAATAAAAATACCGAGTTCATTTCTTTATTATTTGTTCTTTTCTTATTACTTTCATGTCTTTTCTTCTTCTTTTTTTTCTTTGCCTACTGGAATTGGTTGTTCTTCTTCATACTTATGTACTTCCATTCTATGACGTTTTACCCATCGTGACACGTTTTCGCCTTAGCACAATAGCGATGTGGTTCTGTTGATGTCATCTTGTTTGCTGGGGGTTGCATCCGACAACTTTATACATGTGTGATATCCAAACTCGCCATACATCATATCCTGAAAAAATTATGTTCACTGTCGTATTTAGCTATCGCACTTGGCTTGCTATATGGTATTTTTTGCTATAGGGAATGAATTGTGAGATATGTTCGTGACAGCAAAAATTCAGATTGCTATATCAGAAAATCATATTATAGAATTTGCAGTGTAGGAAATATGTCAAATTTGATTGGTCCGTGACGGACATATTATGTTACGAAGTGAATTTCACGATCTCCCTGGAATTGCTCAAGATCATCAATCATGTATATGAAATAATATATCAGCGAAGACACAGAGCTTATTATCCAATTTGCTGGCTAGTACAGTTACGGTTATTGCATCAGATCTTTGGGAGATAACGAGCTCTTTATGATAACGACGTCATTCAACATGGTCGCCAAATGGAATACCGAACATTATTTTCATATTCATCATAACCCAGCCTATGAAAATTTCAGTGTTACCTATTTTTCAGGAAAAGAGTCCTCTGCTGCCATTTTCTATAATTGAGATATTTTGCGACTACTAAACCTTAATATTCTTCATGACGTATTTGAATGGTTGCCGGTGATTAAGTCCTTTCCCAAACGCTCTGGAACGACTGAAGTCCATTGATCATGTATGCCAAGTTTCATATCGATCGATTCAGCGGCTAAAGATTTCCTCAAGCTAAAAATAAATGCATGACTCCAAGATGGTCATCTTGACCCGGGGCATTTGACCTAATTGCTACATTTGAAAATCACTTGATCACATGGCTCCATGATCTGTGTATGGAATTTCGACTTTATCGATGTTGAAAATAGGGAAAGTTTCAAATTTAGCGGAAAACTAATAAGAGGGTTTCAGCCATGAAATTGTGCATCGGTCAAGTTAGCGCTCCACAGAGAGAATTTAGCAAAAATCAAAATTTCTTTCGTTTAAGACAAATATGAAGCATATACACGAACTATTTCGGAACCACCCACATGTCGGATACCGTTATTCTATATAAGTATTACCGTTAGGCGTTCGGAACTTCATGGCGATTGGCACCGTTCTCAGCCCTGTTTGCCATTCCTATCTTCTCCTGAATGTTCGGGGGAGTGGACTCTATTATATTACCTTCATAGTATGACGATATTACTGGAACTATATTACAAGTTGAATTTGAATAGTAGGCCTAATAGTAAGATCGAGTACTTTCCATTTTAAAAACGGTCTATATCATGGTATTTTCAAACTTTTCTATTATGTACGGATTCGTGGCCGAGTGGTACCGAAGTTAAGCAATGTTTAGCCCGGTCAAGACACGGATGAGTGACCGGGTGCTGTTCTCTCGCTGCATGAATGACAATGCATGGGCTGTCTCTTGCTGTATGTATGGCTATAACCTTGACGGGGCAAAATAGGATTGGACTCTAAGGTTAATTGCCCATCGGACTTTCCCGAAGATTACCGGACATTCCCGACGATTCCCAATGACCGCATCACGAACTGAGCCCCTTTTAACTATAATAAGAGCAAAATCGGCTATCTGCTGGAGAAATGGATTCAATTCGAGAAAATTGGACTGTACTATCCTTTGTAAAACATAGCAGTATCAGAGAAGTTTGTGGGTTTGGTTAGAAATGAAGTCGATCGAGGATATTAACAAAGAAACGAGAGAACATTGTCCTTGGAGCCACAAAAATGCATACTCCAAAATATGGACAGAACATGTTGAAAACATCTCTGCCTCACACAGCCATGTATTGTGTAGTAATTTCCCATGCAACGCGAATTTCTGCATTCTGATACACCGAGTGTTTACTGATAATACTCTTATAACTAAGAAAACTGGCTTCACTATGAAAAGCTTTTGATCTCCTGAGAGACATTGGCTGGCCAAATAAATCAAACTGTTTACTGGTATATACCACTTCAGCAAACAGTACCTCTCGAATATTGAACGAGGGCCCATGAAGGAAGGAATAATATGCAATCAGTATCTTAACCCTACCAGGCCGCCCCCCCAAACTTTCTGTGCTTTCTCCGGGACGACAAAAAATTGAGAGCTGACACTCCGTGACTTTATAGTTTATCATATTGGGGTCATTTTGAGCCTATTTGCATAACCCGCGGAGTAGAGGATCATGGATAAATTCAAGATGGCAGCCACGTGGGGTACCAGAAAAGTGATGTTTTCGTCATTTTTCTTCAAAATTTCTGCTTTTCCGCGAAGAAAAGTGGGCGAAAACTATTTTATTTCGCATCACATTAAATATTTACTAATTTATCATGTAGTTTTTGCAGAGAATTTGCATACATTAAAAAAATTTTAAATCTGACCGAAAAATCGAGGAAAAAATGCCGTTTTTGAAAATGACGTCATCAAAGCGGTCATCTTGGAGGTTTTTTTTACATTTTCTGGTAGAGTTTGACCCAAGGATGTAGTGTGGTAAGTTTCGACACCCTAGCCCAAGGGGTAAGAAAAATAATTAGGGGCGGGGCGAAGCGCACCCCTCCCCCCCCCCGCCCCCCAAGCCTGGACAGGTCCCAAAAAGCCCAGGCCATATTGGGTTAAATATATTAAACTGTTCTGCTTTTCTTGTTTTCAATAGAATGATCGACTGTTGATTTGACTTGCAATCATGACTATAACCAGCATTCACGAGTACAGTCAGCATTCTCGACTATAACCACCATTCACGACTAAAACCAGCATTCACGACTATAACCAGCATTGACTATAACCATCATTCACGATTGTAACTTGCTAATATAACCAACATTCACGAATACAACCAGCTTCAACCCTATAACCAGGATTCAAGACTATAACCAAGATTATAACCAGCATTCACGAATGTAACCAGCATTCACTTTAACCAGCATTCACTGCTATAACCAGCATTCACGGCTTTAACGAGTGTTCAGGACTATATAACCAACATTCACGACTATAACCAGCATTCACGTCTATAACCAGTATTCACGAATATAACCAGCATTCACGACTGCAACCAGCATTCTCGACAACAACCAACATTCACGACTATATCCAGCATTCACGAGTATAACCAGCATTCACGGCTTTAACCAGTGTTCAGGACAGTAACTAGCATTCACGACTATATAACCAACATTCACGACTATAACCAGCATTCACGTCTATAACCAGTATTCACGAATATAACCAGCATTCACGACTGCAACCAGCATTCTCGACAACAACCAACATTCACGACTATAACCAGCATTCACGAGTATAACCAGCATTCACGAGCACAACCAGCATTCACGGCTATAACCACCATTTACGACTATAACCAGCATTAACTATAACCACCATTCATGACTAACTAGCGTTCGCAACTATAACCAGCAGCATTCACGAATATAACCAGCATTCACGAGTACAACCAGCTTCAAGTCTAAAACTAAGATTCACGACTATATCCAGCATTCATGACTATAACCAGCATCGACGACTATAACCAACATTCACGAATACAACCAGCGTTCACAGCTATAACCAGCATTCACGAATATAATCAGCATTCACGACTAAAACCAGTATTCACGACTATAACCAGGTTTCACGGCGAAAACCAACATACACGACTATAACCAGCATTCACGACTATAACCAGGTTTCACGACGAAAACCAGCATTCACGATTATAACCAGCATTCACGACTATAACCAGCATTCACGACTCCCAGGCGCACAATGAACGATAGGACTCCTTTGCGCACATTTGAAAACAATGCTCGAGTGTGCTTCGATGTTCTATTCGTGGCGAGCACTCGGAGTATCTACGCGAAATCACATACAAAGAATCACTTTGGTAAGTTTGCACTTAAAAATTGCATGAAATAATGATATCTATAAAGATGATAGATTTCTTGCTTCTTTATTGTATAATCCGGAGATTTGCTGATAAGACAAAGACAAACTGGCGGTAATGCAGTTGACCACTGTCCAGTTCTTCGTATAAGTGGACTTTGCTGGTTATTGTTGGTTTTATTTTGGCGTTAACCGATGAATTTTTTGGCCTACAAATTACGCCAGATCAAAAAAATCCATACACAAAGTTGGGCCAGAAGTTGTAAAAATAGTTCCGTTAATCCATTGTGAGATCTGTCTTATTGCATCTGCGTGTTATCGCGTGCGGATTGACGGAAATGTCTCGCGCGGCCAGGAATTATCATTTGTGAAAGAAAAGACAAGAGTTTAAATTCTTCGAGGCCGTTTAAAAAGGTATGTCTCATATCGGTTAATCCCGAATATTTAAATGGGAACAAGGCCTGATTGAAGAACAATGATCCTTTGATTGAATCAGATAAAGAATGTTAATAGAGTTGATCCGAGCCAATCGAATTCGGCCCTGACTTCCCAGCGGTTGCTTTTCACAAATTATTAGCCCACTGTCACTTCCTTTGTTTAACTCCCTTCTGTATTTTTTTTTTTTTTTTTATGCGGGGCGTACCTGAAAATGTTGCAATGTGTTATCACGGTCAGCTATTATTCTAGTTCAACAGAATGCAATTCACAACTCTCGATTCTGTGTGCGGGTTCGCGAATTATATACCTGTAAATATTTGTTTCTCAATCGTTGTGCTGGATGGTTATAACTTCGCACAATATGTCTTGAGGTCAAGCTCTACCAGAAAATATAGAACAATTCCAGACTCTGATGACCTCAATTTCTAACAATTCATTTTCTCTTCGATATTTCGTTCAGGGTTTTTTCCATTTTCTTTTTTTTTCTTCTTTTTTAATTATGCTATTTTGTCCAAAAAATCTACAAATAAATCAGGAAATAAATTATCTGATGTGGAATAAAAGTATTTTTTATCAATTTTATGCGTACAAAGACAAAACAAAGTTCGTAGAAACGAAAAACTCCTTTGCGCCAGACGGTGATAAAGCTGATTGTTTTTTCGAACCCAAAACCTGAAAAATCATACTTTTCTTGAAGTATATATACTGAAGTATCCCAAGTATTCAAGGGTTAGTTGCATAATAATGAATTTATGTTCGATCAAAATGACTTATTTTGATATTTTTGAGACATTTATAGGAAGGAAAGAAATATGACACCTCACACCAATACCAAATCAAACTTCCTAATGTATTGTTTTAAAATATAATTTTGGTTTGAGGTATATTGTGTGAAAATATAATTTTGGTGTGAGGCTGATATTTACTTTGCAGGTTTTCGCAGGTTTTGGGTTGGAAAAAATCACCGTCACCAAGTTAACGTTATTCAGTTACACCATCAAGGCCGCAATTTTGAATTCACACATAGTCGTCAACTCGGGAGCGGTATACAAATATGATCGAGTATACCGTCACGGAGTTACAGCTCTTAATTATTTGTCGTTTCGCTCATATTGTAGAAAGTGTGATTCCCTCACGTCCTTCCGCCTCAGCCCTTGTATCTTTAAGGTACAACTTTATTTGTATGTGATATTGACTTGACTTCATTGCGGTTTTATTTATTACAACTATGTTGTGGCAATCAGTAAATGACCCAATGGACTGAGGAAACAAGTCCAATGTTTCAGTAGTGTATCCTGACACGTGACGACAATGTTTGAGCACGTCTACTTGCTCTGCGACTCTCAGTGAGAGCAACACATAACAACTCTCAGCTAGTCGAAGGGAGATAATTCTCACGGTATAATTTACAGAATGATGTCTAAATTTGATGTCTAACTGCATTCATCATAGGTCCGAGAAAACTATTTACCGGTATAGACCTAGTCAGTTTGGTTTAATGTGGCACCAGATTTGATTCTGCCTGTTACACAAGTGGAACCAGCTGACACAAATATGCTGCCAAATGGAACCACCCGCGCACAAACGAAAAGAACAAACATTGATTTGGATTAAGCAATATCATGCCACTTCTAATCCTTGAAACTGACGAGACTGAGCTACATTTGAAGACAAAAATATACTCAAACTTGACAGTAGTTTGGTTATTTTGGACACAGCTCCAATAGCTGAATACACGGGAGGATGTTTTTTGTCATTTAGAAAGTGATGATATCACAATATTTTCGTTATTTTGGGATTAAACTATCTTAGTATAGCATAGATTCTGGGGCAGAAAATTGGTCGAGTCCCGAGCGGGATTCCAACCAGTGACCACAGAGTAAGGCACCTAATCGACAGCATTATATGTCGGCGATCTAAACCTCCGATTTTTGTGGAAGGCCTGTTGGCCGAGTTATTTAGATCGCCGACATATAGTGCTGGCGATTAGGTGCCTTACTCTGGGGGTAGCTGGTTCGATTTCCGCTAGAGACTCGACCCATTTCCTGCACCAGAATCTGTGCTATACTAAGATAGTGTAATTCCAAAATAACGAAAATACTGTTACATGTGAACAGTGTGACTAACGCGCACTGAACTCTTGGACCCCCACTTGAAATCCTGCCTATATTGAGATGGGCACGGCCCTAGTCAGAATGATTTTCATCAAAAATCACCAGAAATTTTCATCAAAAGTAGGTCAGCTCAAAACGTGCTGGTAAAAGTTCACCTTCGTTCCAAAAGTCAAGGTTCTAATGTCCAAGCTTCTCCTTATTTTGCCGACGAAAGGATTCGAATGGACTGACTGACCCATTACCGGACAATTTGCAAATGGTAGCCTACTTTGTAGGAATATGATCACTTTCTAAATTACAAAAAACATCCTCCTGCGTACAAATGCGTACCCTAGTCTTGGAGGGTAGAGCGAGGAAATTTTTGTAGTGGCAGAAAATGGGTTGAGGGTGGTGTAGGGGGCGGGGTACATTTTCGACAGTCCAAACACTTACTTCTGTAGAAGCGAACAGAGAATGTTGTTAAAATCCGATGAAGGTTCTTGGTGCGAAGAATACATTTTTTTTGAAAACCATAAGGTAATCTGGTCAAGGATAGCTATCCCGTTAGAGGGTCAAAATTTGTCATTTTTGTTTTTATTTTTTCATTCAAATATTCATTATTTCGTCTAACATTTGGTGAAAAAATGAAATCAAAATTTTAACCAGAAGTGCTTCAATATTAGGATTAAAAATTTAGTTTCTGAGGCACCAGAAATATTAAACAGATTGCCTAGCTGGGGCTTGGCTACTATTACTTTTGTCTGTTAACTTTCCCTTTCCAAAACTCATTTCCGCAGTATTTTGGTAAGCTAATTATCTATTAGTCCAACTTATTTACATTAATCTACAGCCTTCTGATCAAAACCATGCAAACATCCGCATATTTGTTTCTAATTATAACAGTGACACTTCGCTCAGACACCCGCCGTCAAGTGATCTACACAGGTGTGAAGAATTCTCAGCTGAACAAGTTTTAGCAAGTTTTTAAAGTTTAAATTGGACTTTAAACCGCCTTGATGAATAAACTTAGTGTATAATAGTTATTCAGAATAAACAGGAATTCGAGTAGGTCCTATTAGACAGATTAAAAATGTATTTCACAATAGAATTCAAGCAAAAAGTTTGGATTAATTCATCAGATGTATAGCTAGACACATTTTGCCCGATTTCTAGCCATTTTTTTTTTACAAAATCCGAGATTTAAACGTTTATTTCTCGAAAAGTATCCATGCTACGCTTTTGAAATTTGGCATGCTTGTTACTTATAAGGTGATTTAGTAAATTTTATCTCACTTTTTGTAAGTTCGGCTTAGTTTGGTAATTATTCAACTTTTAAGACAAACGATCGTACGGTTGTACGGGTTTTTAAAATTTATTTTAGTAAAATAGCTGTAAAAGCAAAACCAGGCAATTTTTTTTAAAAAAAATCGAGATAAAGTTTACTAGTTCGAGTTGTCTCCTATCAAGGTAAACCATCAAAGTTGAAACAAGATCAACAGTTTTTATAAAATTTCAATTGAAAAATGGACGCTATTGTTTTCATTTGAACTTCATAAAATTGGAATATTTTCTACACAGTAGCAGCGTCGGTTATACATATCATATAGTTGGAATTTCTACGGTGTACGCTTTCATAAAATATATTGTTCATTATGGTTATCTTGTATATTTCTTGATACAGAAGACAGATTGTCATGGGGGTGCAAAAAGTGTCTCTAACGGGATACCATACTCCGTTGGTGCCACTGTCAATCCCACATTACCTCCATATATGGCACGCATGAGCTCTCTGGAAAATGATAAGTTAAAGTTTTGTATTCATGAAAGTCACAAAGAAAAATATCTGCATCATTGGAGGTGTATGTAAGGGAGTAGGAGGAGGGGGCGCCATGTGAAGGAATTCATAATGCATGATGGAAGTCTTGAGGCTGCCCTGATTGCAAACCAGTAGTTTCGTAATTAAAGGAGAAGAAAACGTGACTAATGTATACATTGAATGAAAGATCTATCTCCCCGTATCCAAAAATGTAAGCAAATATTTTTTGCGATTTTTTCTACTCGATTAAATCGGCGTTCAACCTGCGCATCGCTGTCTCTCAAGGGTGCAGCCATTTTGGCTCGGGTCGTCTAAGCGTGTGACGTCACCCGGGCCTCGCCGCTCTCTAGCGGGGAAGGCGAAAATATAAAACAGTGTTGAAAACTGGACACTGGGTAATCACGACACCAAGATACTCGATCAAACACCGCTTCATCTCATTTTATATTTTATTTTATTTCGACTGGTAGATCGAAAGATAATCCAGAGATTATTCTGATACAATACCTCTCTTAGCTGTGCTTGTTGCTCCCGCTTCTCCAGCTTGACAAGTGTGGACAGTCGTTTCGGATCGGGAGCTTGAAGATGTAAAACTCGGATTCAATACCATATTTTGCGTAAACAACTTCTTTGAAACAGCCTGGTGAGAAGTGCAACGAGCACAGTCTTGAGTTTGCGTTTCGAGTCAAATCCTGCCGATCGACGTTATGCACCCACTGTTTCAGTACATCTGGTTCCAACATTGGGAACCGATGAAATGTCACGGTCTTTGGAAGGTTTGGATTCCCAGTTCTGTTAGAATAGCCAAACGCCACACACTGCGGCATGATGCCCGTGTATTTGCGGAATATTGGCACACTACCACTATCAAATTATAACAGTATACAAAATATAACCCTGCAGTCCCGAGAGCGGAAGTGAGTATGAGCCCGGCTGACGTCACGCAGCGATGCGCACAATATGTTTTCGGCATTTCTAATTGGTTAAAATAGACGCAAGCCCTGGTAATGGCGGCACTCATGAATCTGTGCACAGGCTCCAGTATTCGATATGAATAGATCGGCGGTAAAAAAATCGCAAAAAATATTTGCTCTATTCTTGGATACAGGGGAGATAGGTCTTTCGTTCAGTGTATACATTAGTCACATGTTTTCTTCTCCTTTACCCCATCAACAAAAAAGTCGTCTGCTGATGACCCTGCTTTACACCTTTGACAAACATCTGTGTGTGGATGTGGACGAGAACCCTACCCTCATAACCTACACTGAACATGCGGTCAATGACCCCAAACACGTGACCTAATTTACCCCAGCTGCACACAATGCAGGCCGGTAAAAAAAAAAGGATACAAAGCGAGAGGTCACAGACTCCATCATTATTAGATTCATGATGTTAGCAAGAGTACGAAGCATGCATCCACCTTGTAGGTGCTGAAGACTTTGTCCGAACCATCGTGCGTGGACTTTTCGGTCAATGATGACGTATACAAAAGTAATGGCCTTGATAGAACCGCGCCTCCTTTCAAACCCTGCAATCTCCGTACCCGATCCCACCTACTCTCAAGACGATGTACACGCTTGATGAGGACATGAACCAGATATTACAGTAGCGGGATTTAAGCGATAGAGAGAAAGTACAACAGTATATTCACGCGCTTCAACGGTACCTGACGTTGACGGGTCAGTACAAAGCCATCGTCGCACCATAAGTGCCTCACCTGCGCTGATACCAGACGTACAATCATCAGCTTCGCAGTGGGTGGAAGAGGGAGTCATGAAAAGCCAAAACCCGCATCGTTCCAGAGGAGTGGTGGCTAATTTGTTGCTGGATCTGTTGAAAGACAATCCGAACATGTCCTGGCACGATAAAGGGAATTCCTGGACCGAGTGGTTCTCTACATCTACATGTTGGATTTGATGAATGATATGATGCGTCAACTAACGTCTCATGTTGCCGCAAGAGGATAGCAGGCTTTTTCACAAAGGTTGAAAGATCTGCAGTTCCCGCAATTATTGGTGGGGAATCTTCAGCGATGTACCTAGATGCAGGAAGAGACACCGGGGACACCTCCCCAAACACCGTGTTGATCGAGATCTCTGACACGCTCCGATACACCACATCACTCCCGAGGCCTAGGAAGAGTATATCTAACCCTACCTGGCGTGGAAGGGGGCACTTTCTACCCCCACCCCCAGTTGCTGTTTTTATTTTTGTTTTTTTCCGCAACGACAGAGCTTGGTAGCTTTATAACTTGTCATATTGAGGTCATTTTGAACCTATTAGCATAACTCCCCAAGCAGAGAATCCTGGGTATTCAAAATGGCGACCATGCTGGGTATCAGAAAAGTGAAGTTTTCGTCATTTTTCTTCAAAATTCCCTGCTTTTCTGCCAGAAAAAGTGGGCAAAAGCTATTTTATTATTATTTGCTAATCTATTGCGCAGTTTTTGCGATGAAAACACATAATATATAAAAACGTCATCATGGCGGCCATCTTGACTTGTCATCATGGCGGCCATCTTTTCTAGAAGAACTTGACCCAAAGATATAGTATGATAAGTTTCAGCACTCAAATCTTAGGGATAGCGAAACTTTATAGGGGCACTTCCGTCCCTCTCCAGGCTGCGGTACACCCCAAATGAACCAGGCTAGATAGGGTTAAGCGGAAGCGTGGTGCGAGAAGGCTTCGGTAATCAAGTTTCACCTCACACTGCGCAGTAATAGCTCGGCTGTGAGTCTTTCCCAACAAGCCGCCATAGCCCATTACGTCACACAACTGCTGCACATTTTACATCGCCCTGGACGTTGTGAGTGTGACCTAGTGAATATGCACTACCCTTACACATGGTACAACGTGCACCAGGACATGGTGAGGTACGGCGTCGTGTACGAGGGCAGCACCTATAACTTTGTCTTCCTGAAGGCCAGTTACATACGCCCATGGTATTCATCCACTTTGGCGATCTCATGAAGGGCAGGACCTCGGCAGGAGAAAGTATCTTCCCGTTTGCGTATTACTTGCACATGGAAACCAAAACCGTCGTCGCAATTATCTGACCGGTCGAGGAAGCTGTGTGCGTCGGACTCAGTCGCCTCCAAAGGAAGATCGTCCTGGGTCTCAAGGCTGGTTGTACGGGCATTACCTCTATTCGGATGTTATCAAATTGTAACCACCTTACTATACATCTGCTCAGTGCAAGGAACGACGGTTGAATATTGAATGACCGACTAGATGTGTCGAACCGATCAGATAATTGCATCAACATCAAGGTTTGCGGCATGGATGAGACCAGAATTTAACGTGGATAGCATTCCAGTCGTATGCTACACCACTAGCACTTCACTATGACACCATACACGGCACATTTGGACCAAGTATGCCCCAAATCTCGCCCAAACACTCCCCTTTGCCATACTCTCTACTACTCCTCGACTGCGCATGCATACCGTGACGTCACACCGTGAATAAGGACCGCAGTCTTACTTCACATCATGAGCGATTCAATACCAAACCTTGCACGCCATAATTGAACCCCGGATGGCCCATAGATCGCTCAAACACGCCCCTGTGCATCCTTACATGCCTTTCTCTGTGCTTTCTCTACTACTGATGATGTCACCGATGACGTCACCTGCCTTATCAGGAATGACTAGTGTTAGGAATACAGATATATCCCCAGAGAGCACCAGAAATTGTGCATTGTCTACTACTGACCGAATGTTCGTGCTCACCACGACGTCGCTCATCAACGTCACACTACGGCCCTGAGATCGCTTCCAGTCGTACTCTACAGCTTGTACTCTCTGTGACCCCTATTATTCTCGCTCATCCTTGATTTTCTCACCAAATACCACGCGACCAGTGACATACATTCCAGATAATCGCGCAAATCAACGATTTTGAGAAAAAAAAATTATTTTAATATTGAAAACAAATAATTCTTTACAAATACAACCTGGACAGATTCATGACAAACCCCAAATATAAAGCGATGAGGCATAAGGCGGTGAGGCACAAACAAATTTTTCTGCAGAGTTAAACAAATTAAATTTTGACGTTACTAAGGTAAAACTTTTGTTGTATGTTACCGTAACTATACTCCGTTAAAAAATGAGGCAAAGATATTGTGCTGGAAGAATTGTTTTTACTCGACAAAGAAGGGAAAATTTAGAACTTCTCGTTAAATAAACGTTTAAATATAGAGGCTCATTTCGTTAAATTGGAATGATTTGTCTCACAACGACTTTATTCACATCTGTAATCACAGAGAAAAGCTTTCCGAGTATATAGCTGGGCAAGCGAAAGAGAATTTGACCACATATACACATGCGCATACCGGAATGCGCACAAAGCTGTAGTCTCCATGCGCATGCGTATACGCGGTCAAATATACTTTCTCCACAACTAGCGCAAAACCGAACGACACCTAGTGGCAAATAATCTACGTTTCAAAGTACGTCGTACAGGATAAGTAAATACAATAATTTCGCTTGGTATTTTTAGCCCACCATCACCAGATGGTGGGCTGTTCAAATCATTTTTCGTCCGTGGTCCGTCGTCCGTCCGTGCGTCCGTCAGTCAGAGCGTCCGTCCGTCGTCCGTCCGTAAACAATTCTTGTTATCGCGATTTCTCAGGAACTACTGTATGGATCTTTCTCAAATTTGGTACACAGGTTCCCCTTGGGGTCTAGTTGTGCAAGATACCTTTTCTGGTCCGATTCGAAAATCCAATATGGCCACCAGGCAGCCATCTTGGATTTCCTTATGAAACCTTGTTATCACGATTTCTCAGGAACTACTGCATGGATCTTTCTCAAATTTGGTACACAGGTTCCCCTTCGGGTCTAGTTGTGCAAGATAACTTTTCTGGTCCGATTCGAAAATCCAATATGGCCACCAGGCAGCCATCTTGGATTTCCCCATGAAACATTGTTATCGTCATTTCTCAGGAAGTACTGCATGGATATTTCTCAAATTTGGAACACTGTTTCCCCTTCGGGTCTAGTTGTGCAACATACCTTTTCTGGTCCGAATAAAAAATCCAATATGGCCACAAGGCGGCCATCTTGGATTTCCCCTCGAAACCTTGTTATCGCGATTTCTCAGGAACTACTGTATGGATCTTTCTCAAATTTGGTACACAGGTTCCCCTTGGGGTCTAGTTGTGCAAGATACCTTTTCTGGTCCGATTCGAAAATCCAATATGGCCACAAGGCAGCCATCTTGGATTTCCCCATGAAACCTTGTTATCGCGATTTCCTTTTCTGGTCCGATTCGAAAATCCAATATGGCCAGGCAGCCATCTTGGATTTCCCCATGAAACCTTGTTATGCGATTTCTCTTCTGGATCAAATTTGGTACAAAAGTTCCCCTTGGGGTCTAGTTGTGCAAGATACCTTTTCTGGTCCGATTCGAAAATCCAGTATGGCCACCAGGCAGCCATCTTGGATTTCTCCATGAAACTTTATCGTCATTTCTCAGGTAGTACTGCATGGATCTTTCTTAAATTTGGAACACAGGTTCCCCTTAGGATCTGGTTGTGCAAGATACCTTTTTCGGTCCGAATCGAAAATCCAATGTGGCCACCAGGCGCCCCTCTTGGATTTCCCCATGAAACTTTGTTATTGCGATTTCTCAGGAACTATGCATGGATCTTTGTCAAATTTGGTACATAGGTTCCCCTTGTCGTCTAGTTGTGCATGATACCTTTTCTGGTCCGATTCGAAAATCCAATATGGCCAACAGGCCGCCATATTGGATTTTCTCATGCAACTTTGTTATCGTGGGTTTTCAGGAAGTACTGGAGGGATCTTTCTCAAATTTGGTGCATAGGTTCCCCTTGGGGTCTAGTTGTGCGAAATACCTTTTTTCGGTCCGATTCAAAAATCCAATATGGCCACCAGGCGCCCATCTTGGATTTCCCAATGGAACTTTGTTTTTGTGATTTCTCAAGAAGTACTGCATTGATCTTCCTCATATTTGGTACACGGATTCCCCTTGTTGCCCAGTTGTGCAAGATACCTTTTCTGGTCCGATTCGAAAATCCAATATGGCCGCCAGGTGACCATCTTGAATTTCCCCTTGAAACGTAGTTATCGTGAATTCTCAGGAAATATTTTATGGATCTTTCTGAAATGTGGTACACATGTCCCACATGGGGCCTAGTTGTGTAAGATACCTTTTTGATCCGATTCGAAAATCCAAGTTACGCTTCAAATTAATACGATATTCCCGAGTTGTGACGTTGCATCACAAGAGTCGGCGGATCAAACGATGGGGCATATTCTATATAATGACTATAGAGAATATCCATACCTTCACCTTCCATATCAAGGAGTTCAAATAATTCGGAATTAAAATGTATTTCTTCAAATTTTAAATCAGTTTTCTTTAGTCCATGCAGTTGCAAGTGAACTGCCACACCCTTTCGTCTGCCGGCGGGTCGGCTACACGAAGGGACGTCACTCTTGTGACACAACGTCACAACTCGACAATTGTAGACTACTGCATGTTTCGATCCAAGGGAGAT
Source organism: Hanleya hanleyi (assembly GCA_036873755.1). Taxonomy (NCBI): domain Eukaryota; kingdom Metazoa; phylum Mollusca; class Polyplacophora; order Lepidopleurida; family Hanleyidae; genus Hanleya; species Hanleya hanleyi. The sequence goes on from JAVTVY010028604.1 coordinate 27,846, forward strand.
AATCAGGATTCAGACACTTTCGAAGTTTCAACATTACTACGCGGACTTCAGTATGAAGTATTGTACCATCTTACTATTTTCAAACTAGAACAGTAAACAGAACAGAATTAGCATTCGTTCCTAATTATAAAATCTTAAGTATGTTTCGTAGCTCATGCCAAAATGGCAAAGAGATTTGTCTTTGCTTCCAGTACCCAATGATGACACGTGCAAAAAAAATAAATAAAATAAAAATACTACAAAACGAAGACGAAGGATCCTCCGTACATATAAATTCACTTTCAGACTAACTTTGCTCATTTCTGTTGTACTATAACAACCGACATAAGAACAGTTTCTAGGAAACTCCTGAAACTTAGAAAGATTATATCTTGATGTTTTTCAGTGTCCCTTTTTCGATCTTTTTCGCTCAGATTCGAAATTCTGTAAACAAAATTACAAATCAATCGTTCGTTCTTAGTAACAATGGACAAATTGTTATTAGCTTACAATTATCGGACAATGGTGGGCTCCAAGATCCTTCAGGATCTCTCGTTTTGTATACTTGCGTGGTATTGAGTTTGATTATACCTGAATAACAGGGTCACGAACAAGAGTGTTCGTGTGAAAATCGCAGATTTTGAGGTGACTACACCGTATATTTAAGTCTGTAAACATATGAAGATCAAATGTAAGGAAAGTAAGTTTTATAAGTTTAAAAAGTAAAATATATTATTTGCCTGACAAAAGCATATACAAACTATCTTACAGTCCATTTTCCAGACCAAATTAAATTGAAACAAAATTCCATTGGTTGCTTTCAGAACGCAACAAGTGATATTCACATCGATTTTTCAAATATTATCGCTAAATATATAATTTATCAGTCAAATCTACCCGGTAAATTACAAAATGATCATTAGAGCGAAAAAGAATTATTTTTCGTAAAACAAAATACAACATTCCATTAGCTCCATCTTTCGTTGCCCTGAGGAGTCATGCAAATAGGGTCAATGACATCTGTAGGAGTCCCTGTGAGAGTTCAGCTCTGAATTCATCTTCTTGCTGGGTTTTATTATGGGTTTTAGTCTTGAACAGTAGATAAAGTGAGCGTTATATTTCTACTGTAAAATCTTGAATACCGGTAATACAAACTGAAAAAAAAATTCATTACCAATAATTCCGTTAGAAAATTTGACAAATTTTCAATAGGCCTCTCAATTTCTAGGATAAGGTGCTCATTATTAAATTGAAAGCGAGAAATGAAAATTAAATCATCCCTGTAACTTTTGTGTATCAATCGAGCGGGTGAGTGGAACTTTTGTTTCTGCACTCGGCACAGAACTTAAAAGTCTAATTGATTCAATGAAGGAGATACTTCCCTGAACTGTTGGTCAGGGAGGGGAAAGGTTAAGGGGCAATCGAGACTATGCATATTCAGAGTGGTTTGGGTGAATAGACTCACTTTAACCATGAATGATGAAGCAGGATTCACTTGGGACGCAGCAGGTGATATAGGCGGTACAGTAGCAAAAGAGATTTAATGATTGCTCTGTCTCGTTCTCAGGGTTGCTTATGTCAGTTCCAGGCAAAGATGGGTGAGTGCTGGTGACGGCTCTGGTTGCCCAAGCCAAAGTTATGAGAGTCATGACGTGTTTGCTAGTTTGGGGGATCGGGGGATATCATCTCCTCCTATTCAGATGACTGGTGCATTTCTGGGAACCCGTATGTCGAGTATGATAGAACCCACTTTCTATTGTAAATTTCCATTATTCTGGTGATATAAGGGTTCCCCCCCTTGAGTTGGTGATCTGCTACGATTCGATTTCCTGTCTGGTTGAGAGATAAGTTCTAATGAGTGGAAGTTTCATCTCTGCTCTCAGCACATATCTTATACGGCGGCGGTGACACAATCAAACCCATAGGACCTCTCATATTCGGTAAAGTAGCGCCCTCTGGCAGCCGAAGGTTGAATGATTGCAGCATGTTAGTGGTAAAGAGAAATAACTCCATCTTTGCTAATGACTCAGCAAGGCACACCCTTTTACCTGGAAAACAAGCATATTTAAAGTATAAATTACTCGTTTATTTCTCCATTCCAATATCATTCAATCGAATATAAACTAAGACAGAAATTGTCAACTGAAACGAAGCGAAAGTATTCTGAAAGTGGGTACACGCTTTTAAATCAATGGGCTAGTTCAACTCCTGTGACCTTTCATGACTACCTTTTATTTTTCCAGTGTCCTAAGCAGGTAAATACTTACCTATACCAAAAGGTATAAAATGTTCCGGTTTAGTGAAGTATCCCTGGTCGTCGAGAAATCGAGATGGCCGGAAAAATTCCGGATCCCCCCAGGTCGCCTTATCGTTAAGAACTTCTTCAATGTTTGGCATCATCCATGTACCCTTGGGAATCAAGTAACCTCGGAGATATCCGTCCTCTAAGGCGGCGTGTGGAACGATTGAAGGTACGATATTCGAGTACCTCTGAACTTCATGGATGAAGGCTTCTGTAAATGGTAAGGTCGTGCAATCCCGCATATTAGGAGAACGTGTTCCCCCAGTTACGGAACATATTTCTTTCTGGATCCTGGTCTGCATATCCGGGTACTTTATCAAATAAAGCCAAATCCATCTTAAGGTGGTTGCAGACGTGTCTGTTCCGGCAAAGAACAAATCGAGAACTATTTTCAACATCTGAGATTCTGAAAATTAAAATGTATCATGATGTGAGAAATCATCACAGAAACTGATGCAACATTTGTTTGTACAATCGAGTGATCTATCATTCAAGTTCAATGTTCGGATAGTATGGAAGGCTGTGGCATAAATCGAAGGAGACACATCAATAGTTAATCCACCTGATATAGTCGTCCCAACATCAGAGATGTGATTTTGAAGATTTAGATGAAAGCGCTGCTGTCTTAGAAATTTACATTCTGTAGCATTTACGTATGATAAGTAATTATCAAGGAAGTCATAGGCCTACCTAATCTTCAATGTTATTTTATTCATAATTTTAGTTATTTACAAAATATTCAGATATGATACAAAAGAACGCCCCATTAACAATGAGACCATTGAACATGACAGGTATATATGGTCTATTACTTCCCACTGAACATGACAGGTATATACATGTATGGTCTATTACTTCCCACTGAACATGACAGGTATATATGGTCTATTACTTCCCACTGAACATGACAGGTATATATGGTCTATTACTTCCCACTGAACATGACAGGTATATACATGTATGGTCTATTACTTCCCACTGAACTCGATGTCATAGAAGTAATTTCGAACACATAAATTTCAAAAATTAAATAGCTCCCCAAAATCGATTCAAACGTACTATTTGCCAGCCAAGTCAATTTCTGTGATGACATCGCATATAGCCCCATTTCAGAAAAAAAAATCATTCTTTGAGAACAGGAGCTGCATGTGACGCTGAACAACCAACACACTGAAATGACAAAGAAAGATTTACCATCGAAGCTTGAATTCCCACTCTTTTTCTTCTCCTCCTCAATCTTCTTCAGACAAGCTTCAACTATATTCAGTGGTTCACTTTCCTTGTCGTAAGATGCTTTCACTTCCGTAATATGTTTTCGCAAGAACCTCTGCAGTTCATCGCTGTACTTAACACACGCCTTCCATTTAGATAGATCACCCGGGAAATATTTCAACCAGGGCAGAATATTCAATAATCCAGTATTATTTGTATCTCGGAAAAGGTCACTAACACGATCAAGGCAGGATTGAAATTCAGGATCATCATGAAAAAATCTCTTTCCCAGAACTACAGAAAATATAACATTCGCAGTGGACGCATGTATCAGATAGCGTGGGTTCATCGGCTCTCCCTTGTAGCTGCGAACACCATTAAGGAACTCGTGAACTTCTTCGTTGACTTTATCCTCAAAAATTCGTCTTCCCAGCCCGAATTGCCGAAGGAGATGAAGCCGTAATTTCCTCCGTTCCTTCCACAAATCGCATTCAGATGCTAAAATTTGAAAGAAAAATGTTCGTGATAATCTATAAAAGCTGAACTAGTAAAACCTACCACTTGTATATCTTGGTCATATTTTAATCTCGGTTCGATCATCTGATCATCATGACGTGAGCAATTCGAGTCTCACTGTCGGTGAGATCTCATAGTAGGCCTACAATCTTCGGGAAAATTCAGATTTCGACATATTCATGTATTTCCTTTGAATATTTTTTTGACATCCTACTGAATCGACAAGTATGATTGTAGGTGAATGCACCAGTCCATGTGTCATGCGATCATGAACTGTAGATTGGATCACTTCACATTAAAGCCGGATAACAGCTGCAATGTTATAATGAAGCAACATATGATTGTATATCAGATATGTAGACAGTCCATGGTAGCTACCATTTGTCTTGGCAACAAGTCCATTTGGCGAATCATTGGCCAAGGTTACACGGTTCACGTCAGTTCGGACTGACCGTATTTTGACCTACCATGGACTGTCGATTGCTCCGATGATGATACCATGGACTGTCGTAATATCAGACAGACAGAGAATAAACTATTAATGGTTCATATTCCTCTTAAACACACACAAGTGAAAGGAATCGAGAGACGAATGAGTCAGTGATACATGAGTCAGGTAGTAAGTTCCCACGTGTTCATTTTGTGCTCATTTCCTCACACTATAATTCCATGCTAATACCTACCATGGACTGTCCACCAACACCTAAAAACACCTCTCGCCGCAAAAATGTTTAAAATTTTTGTTAACTTGAAATAGTAATAACCCTACATTTGGTGACAATATAGTACGATATCTCTCCATCAATAAATGACTGGACACCAGTAACCATACCTGTCATCGATATGCTGAAAATCGTTCATTCTCGGCTGTGATCACTGTCGTCTGGTCAGACACACGCCCACGCTTGATAACGAAAGCACCGAAGAACCTACCATTGACTTTGATTTGACACGTGACCGGCGGTGTTTACCTACCATCATACTTGCCGATTCGGTACCCTACCGAATCGGCAAATATGGTCAAACTGTAATCATAATCAGTATGAATTTATGAAAGCAAATCTACTGACAGCCAAATAAGGAATATACTAGAAGCGAGAAGGGAAAAAACTAAATATAGTGTTTAATGGTCAATTGATAATATGCTCTCTAAAAAAAACTTGAGTGAACTGTTCCACTCAAGTTTGAGTGAAATGTACCTGTTCACTCAAACTTGAGTTACTTTTCACTCAACTTGAGTTACTTTTCACTCAACTTGAGTTAAAACCACTCAAGTTCACTCAACTTGAGTGGGATGAATTTCCACTCTTATGCTTGAGTTAATGTCATTCAAGTTGAGTGCATTTAACTCAAGTTGAGTGAAAAGTAACTCAAGCTGAGTGAAAATTTCACTCAAGTATTGAGTGTGATGAATTTCCACTCTCACTTGAGTGAAATTTCACTCAACTTTTTTTAGAGAGTGGGCTTTCATCATAATACACATTAGCATAATCTTTCTTAAATAATTCAGTCGCATAAAATATACTATATTCATAAATATGTGGAAATATTGAAATTTAAAAGCTAGCAATCAATTTTGCAACGTTAATGCGGCTCATTAGATAATCCGATTATGACGACGACGTTTGAAGCGCTTGGGGGCAAAGGCGGTGGTTGCGGCGGCGGTGGGTGCGACGCCGGCGGTTGTGGCGTCGACAGTTTCGGCTGCGAAGGCGTAATATTTGTTAAGCTAAAAATTGTTATCGCTCGGATGACATTATAGGTATTAGTACGTTCTATTGTTCGCAACGTTATCGTTTTCCCAATTATATACTATCTCTCCCAGTCATCTTATATCATATAAGAGGTTGAGGTGTCCGCACCTCAAACGCTTGTCTGTGTCCTTCGTCCCACAACGTCTGTAAGCGTCGTTTGGACGGAGATGGTACGATAAGGTGGGTTTTTTGGCTAATCGTGATGCGGTTGAAATCGAAAAAATAAAGGGGTTCTTCGTGTATAAATGTGTGTTTGAATGACTCGATTTATTTTTTTTTCCACGATATAGCACGTTGCGGATTTCAATTTTATGTCACTATAATCATATCGCAATCGAGCTAGAATTTCACATATTGTGTACATATATATTCTCTTGCCGTTACATTAAAGCACAATTATTTTTAGGACATTTTATTTTTTCGATTTCAACCAGACCACGTATAGGCCAAAATCCCCCCTAATCATACCATCTCCTTTCATTACAAACGAAATCGTTTTCCAGGGTTGGCATTTCATCATTAAGATTGTGCTATGATTTACGTAAATATTTTTTTCATTTCTGCTATTTAATCTTTCTTGGCCACTTCACATGATTAATCTTCACCATAGCTTCGAATGACGTCATAATTTTCGTCATAGCTACAAATGAATTCTCTCTCTTCAGTATTTTCGCTACATGCTTTTTGTTATAGGTCTGGCAAATATCTTTGTTCCGACAATCAAATTCATCACGCTTGTGCATATTATTAGGTTGGACTATCCCCACCTGGTGTATGCTTTCTTCATAGCCATTCTCATCATCTGAGAAGTATTTTCAATTATGCCGTTCAGTCCAATCTGGCCATGCCCCTATTTAAGCACATCATCTTAACTCCGCTCGAACCATGGCGGAGTTGTCCGTGTATAAGACCCATGCATCTCCCATTTGTTCGGTCTTTACCGTCACTTCTGGATCTTGACTTGGTATGATAACATCCTCTACTACACTTTTCTTTAAACGTTTACTTTCAGACTTACGGTTAAATACGACGATATATCAAGGTACCTGCTGGTTATCGACGGGGTTATGGACAGAACGACATATTGGCAATTTAAACCGATGTGTTCCTGATCGACAAAGTTCTGTACTATATTAAAGGTGAGCTGTAAAGGTTTTTGATCTAACCCAAACAGTATTCGCTAAGTTGATTTCTGTGAGTTTTTTAATCTGATTACTCAAATTCTTCTACTCACTGTCAGTCTTTTGACGAGTTCTTCCCAATGAGAAGGTCATCAAAATTCACCCACCTGTCAATCTCGATACGAGGAAGATATTGAAAGGAGAAAATTTTATATTTATTTTGTGCGTAATTTTAGTCGATGGAAATGTCACTCGGGCTTAACTCATTTAAGCATACGAACCCCAACTTCAGCAACAAATTGATCTACAAGTGTCAAACAATAGAACCGTAGGAATATTAATCCAATTTAAAGTCAAATTCGCCTGACAAATCATGGAATGTGGAATGAAAAATTAATTGTGATAGTGATTTCGTAATATTTTCACCTGTGTGTACTACATGAAGAAGGACTCGTTAGATAAAATCGAGTCATAATTCTCGATACACCAACACCGAAGTTCGAAGCCTGGCATCCGTGACAACCGTTATGTACGACTGCTAGCTAGGCTGAATTTTCTCTCGTTCGCACCTCGAGCTGACCAATTTCTGAACCTATAGAGTGGTATATAAAACCCTTATTCTGTCGAATTGAGACTGAGGCTGATCACGTCAAGTGGATCACGTGGAGCTGACGTAACATTCGGATCAAAGGTCATTTTCGTTGTCACCCTCCGGTCAAAGGGCATTTCCGGATCAAAGGTCACGTCCGGGTCAAAGGTCACTTCCGGTCACGTGACCGCCCAGCAAGAGATATCTGCCCCTAAATACGCTTCAGTTATTGTCCCCCGCCGCAACGCGGCCGGGGACTTTAAAATGGTTCTTGCTTCTATGTGTCCGTGCATGCACGGGCATGTCCGTGCAAATACTTCGTAAGCAATAACTTCTAAATGCTTTGTCGGATTCCTCCGAAATTTGGCATCTGCATTCTTTGCGACAAGACGTCTCTTGGTATTACATTTCAGCAAGATCCGCTTGTAGGTGGCGCCACTGGGGTCTTGCTTCTATGTGTCCGTGCATGCACGGACATGTCCGTGCAAATACTTCGTAAGCAATAACTTCTAAATGCTTTCTCGGATTCCTCCGAAATTTGGCATCTGCATTCTTTGCGACAAGATGTCTCTTGGTATTACGTTTCAGCAAGATCCGCCTGTAGGTGGCGCCACTGGGGTCTTGCTTCTATGTGTCCGTGCATACTTCGTAAGCAATAACTTCTAAATGCTTTGTCGGATTCCTCCGAAATTTGGCATCTGCATTCTTTGCGACAAGACGTATCTTGGTATTACATTTCAGCAAGATCCGCCTGTAGGTGGCGCCACTGGGGTCTTGCTTCTATGTGTCCGTGCATACTTCGTAAGCAATAACTTCTAAATGCTTTGTCGGATTCCTCCGAAATTTGGCATCTGCATTCTTTGCGACAAGACGTCTCTTGGTATTACATTTCAGCAAGATCCGCCTGTAGGTGGCGCCACTGGGGTCTTGCTTCTATGTGTCCGTGCATGCACGGACATGTCGTAAGCAATAACTTCTAAATGCTTTGTCGGATTCCTCCGAAATTTGGCATCTGCATTCTTTGCGACAAGACGTCTCTTGGTATTACATTTCAGCAAGATCCGCCTATAGGTGGCGCCACTGGGGTCTTGCTTCTATGTGTCCGTGCATGCACGGACATGTCCGTGCAAATACTTCGTAAGCAATAACTTCTAAATGCTTTGTCGGATTCCTCCGAAATTTGGCATCTGCATTCTTTGCGATACCGTGACATAAGATGTCGCTTGATAATGCATTTCACTGACTTGCGCCTAGAGGTGGCGTCACCTGGTGTCAAAATCTAAATTTGGTTTCTGGGCAATAACTTGAGGACTTGAGGATTCTTCTCAAATTTGGTATGCAGATGTCCCCACGATACCATGTTCCTTGGGATTGTATTTTTCCCCCGCTTATGCGTACAGGTGGCGTCTCCTGGTGGAAAAATTTGTTTCCAGGCAATAATTTGGCAACTGCTCATCAGATTATTCTCAAATTTTGTATTCATATGTGACCCGCCCCAAATAACATGAACACCGGTGGGCATCTAGTACCGGCAATAACTTGAGGACCCCTCTTCAGAGTCTCAAAGTTCATATGCTGATACCATGACATGAGATGTCATTTGGGATTGTGTTTTGCCTGCTTGCACCTACAGGTGGTGACTCCTTGTGGCAAAGTCTAAATTTGGTTTCTGGGCAATAGGTTGAGGATGCCTTCATATTCTTGTCAAATTTAGTTCGCAGATAATATGCCATGAGTTGTCTCTTGGGGTTGCATTTCGGTTACATAATTTTCATGCTACATGGTAAAGAAAATATATTACAGTAGCAATCAACATTCAGTCAGCCATTCGGAGTTGATCTCAAAACCTGGGAAGGTGGAAAGACCCCTCTGCTTCTTACGCCTGTGAAGTAGCTGTTGCCATCCTCTGGCTGCTTGTTTCAATGTTAATGCGCAACCTACTCATGGGCATTTGCATGATGGGGTGTGGCATCTTGTTTTTTTTCTGCCCAACACGGCTGGAGAGGTCCTGTGGACATGGGGTGACTTTCGCTGAACAGTTCTGACTGCGCATCCGTCGTGCATCGGATATGGACGTTTTGGGGTCGTGGAAGGTGTCATAGTGTAGCATTCGTGGGGGATCATCCGACTGGACGGGTGTGTCGTACATGCGCAGACAGATTTTTTGGAAATGAGCATTGGAATGAACGTTTTGGGGTCGAGGTCGACCGTCCGTAGTCCGAATGGATCGTGTGAGGTATCAAATTGAAGCACTCGTGAAAGTAGCATCCGACTGGACTGGTGTGGAGTGCACGCAGGGCCATGTTGCGCATGGAAAACCCCTATCAACCAGGTCCAGATGGGCTAAGATCAGTTCCCAGCGGATCCTGGCCTGCCGAGAGGTGCAGAGTGCGATAGTGGGTGCATGTAACTTAGATGGTCGGTAATTCTTTTATTATTTATCACCATTTTAAATGGTCAAATCTATGTTCTTTTTTAATGTATCTTAATTCTGCTGATAACGTTCTTCTTGACGCAGCAAGTATTTTCAAAGCAATATTAACGTCTCAAATATTCATTTTATATACCTCATCTTAGCATTGTAAATATCTCACATATACTCTTATTGTCTCAATTGTTCATCTTATACATCTCGCATATACTTTTTAAAACCGTTTATCTTTTTACTGTTGATTGTTTGTTATATTACCTGCAAGGCCGGGGAGAACAGAGCTTCGGCACTGACGGTCTTTACTGGGTGTAAACATGACAAATAAATAAATAAATAAATGTAAACAATTTCCCGGAAATAGAAAGCGGAAAAAGGGCTTTACACCTGGTGAGTCTTAGAAATGGGAATGCTGTTGTTGTTGAGAGAGTCTCTCAATTTCGAAAACCCACCCAAATCAAGGGAAGTAATCCAGTTGCCCCTTAGCTGTAGAGAAAGCAGAAACCCAGTATATTTGCCCTATGGCCTTTGTGGAGTGTTTTACAGTAACGCCTAAACACCCTATCTTAACGCCTTAACGCCCTTTCTAACGCTTTAACGCCTTATCCTAACGCTTCAACGCCCTAGCATATTAGTTTTTTTAACCTCTTGTTGGAGATTGTACCATGCTATTATATAATACTAACGCTTCGACTAGGTGTTCGTATCAATCCATTCGCACCACGGAATAAAACATGTTGAGACTTAGTGGTCCCCGACGTAGCCTGACTATCTCAGGTCCAGCTCTCTATACCAGTAAAAGACTCTCAGCAGTCTCTGTTTCGGTATCAGTCGGTGTACTCCAAGAATCAGCTGGTATATTCTCAGCATCTGCATCGGCGTCTCGTACCTCGGAGTCTTCAATCCCATGTATGTTCTTCTGGTGTCGCATCATATCGTAACGTCTGGTGAACGTGCGTTCGCGCTCAGAGCAAGTATAAGCCATGTTGACGGTTGAACATCAACTGTGCACGTTTTTGGGATACGCTTGCTTCTATGGACAGTAACGCCCACCAACGACCAGCTCAACACTTCAACGCCCTGGTGAAATAGCTCAGAAGCTCTGATTTATTTAGACATTCCATGGAATTCACACTAATTCATCGAAATGCAGTGACGCGCGTCAACGTTCGTCGTTACGCCTCAACGCCCGTCTCAACGCCTCCCTCGCTGTATCTTAACGCCTTAACGCCCGCCTCAACGCCTTAACGACCTATCTTAACGCCTTAACGCCTTATAGTAGCGACACCAGGAGGTAAAAGCATTTTGGGAAAGATATTGCGCCACTATCTCTAAAAACTCTGGCGTTGAATGTTTGTGGATATTGAAAAACTCAAAATGTCATAAGGAAGAACTTGATGCTAAACGTCACATACCGTACAGACATGTATCCACATGCGATTTCTCGACTCTCTATACTACAATCCCTCATCAGCACCTTATTGACCGTCTAAGTTCATTAATAGTATCTGTGTTCAAGAAAACTGATCGTAGATATAATAATGTCGGAAACCATAAAGCATTCTTTAGCTCTACTACATACAAGAGATATCATTCATGGGATGTTTCTTTCTTTATAGAGTTGCTTGAATTTCTCATTAAAAATATCTATGTGAAAATTGGCAACACAATATATCAACAGCATATACGTATTCCAATGGGTACTAATTGTGCACCCCTATTGGCTGACCTATATCTGTTCTCTTATGAATATGACTATATGCAGGCGCTTTCAAAAACCGATCCATTCAAAGCCCGTTCCTTCTCATTCACCAAACGCTATATAGACGATCTGCTCGCTGTGGATAATCGCTATATAAATGACGCAGTGAAGGATATATATCCACCTTCACTGGATTTGAAGGAAACTACAGATAACCCTACAGGTACATCATATTTAGACCTATAACTCTATAAAAATGAAGCGGGCCTTCTCTCTCGTCGACTGTATGACAAAAGAGATGATTTCAATTTCGACATCGTAGACTATCCCTTTCTGGACAGTAATATTCCAGTGGGACCTGCATATGGCGTATACATATCACACCTAGTAGCATTTGCTAGATCCTGTGTTAAATGTGACGATTTTAATCAACGTCACAAAACATTGTTGCAGGAACTTATGAAACAGGGCTACACCACCAAGCGCCTCCACTCAAAGTTTCTCAAATTTGGCGATACATATCGCATGCTGATAGCAAAATACGAGCGTAGCGTGCAAGATCTATGGCGTTACGTTTCGTAACTTGTGTCTAATCCCGCTTAACCCGGGGCTAGGGGCCGTATCAGCCCATGTACTTCAAGATCCTCATGGTACTCATATGAACAGTCACAATCAAAGCGTGACTGAGATACATCATTATTTAGATGACGACTTTACAACGAATATTATGGATTAAGAATACTGATCAGCGATACGGATTTGATATTTTTGAAACATCATGATGTCTTGCCGGCATCATTGAAACCTGTTGATCGACTCTCTCTTGCAGGAAACAAGCCTATGTTTATGTATACTATGATTGTCTTTTTGAATTTGATGCTAATACTGTTATATGGAATGTGGAATAGGTCTTTGGATTATGGACGCGGATATTCTCTAATGGACGACGGCTGAATTATGAATGACGGACCAGACGCTTGTAACCAGAAGAATATACATGGGATTGAAGACATCGAGGCACAAGAAGCAGATGCTGAGAATATGCCAGATGATTCTGATGATTCGCTGACTGATACCTAGAGAATGGGAACAGAGAATGCTGAGAGTCTATCTACTGATATAGAGAACTTGACTCCAGATAGGCTACGTCTCAGGGAAGACTGAGTGAGAAAGAACCTACCTTTTGGGATCGCATTGTGATAGCAGCTATTGATACTCACGCTGCAGCGATGGAGCACGCCGGACAGGATAACTTACAACAGGCGTATATGCGCCCCTGCATCAGGAAAACAGCCATGGCGATCTATGAACAGTATATCCTGATACCGCCTGAGATGAAAGACGACCCCACGCACAGGCCCATCATCGACCAAGCGTCATCTGTAAGAGGATATCGGGCTACCACCCACCGAGGCCCTGCAAAATGCGATCAAATGCGCAAACAGCTGTTGCGGGACATATTGTCGTTACAGTATCCTGGCCTGCCCGACGACGATTAGAACAAACGGATTAGAGCGAACATGACCGAAGGAACTTTCTGAAAACGTCACCACAAACATCCATCACCATCACAGCACACCACCATACACACACCACCACCACCACTACCACCACCGGCACACACCACACACACACACACACATACACCACCATCATACACAACCACTCACCACCACCACACACACACACCACCACACACACACCCACCCACACATATCCTCGCACACACAAGTAGCCAGACCGAACATGGCCCGGCGTAGATCGATAACGTCATCGGGGACCACCAAGTCTCAAAATGTTTTATTCCGTGGTGTGAATGGATTGATACATACAACTTGTCGACGCATTAGTATTATATAATAGCATGGTACAATCTCTTGCATAAAAGAAAACTGCTAAATCGGTAGATATAGTGGAGAGAGTCTAGATAAAAGGATATGCGAAGTTTGTGATAGCGGACAGGTGGAAGATGAAAAACACTTTATATTTGTTTGTAAATTGTATGAGATTGAAAGGAATAAGGAACTCAACGCTATCATTAGACGCAAAATAGATAGCAAGTGGCAAAAGGAATGGAACGAAGAAGAACGTGGACGATGGTTACATAAGGTTCTTGGTGGAGAGAAAAGACAAGTCCAGGGATTCCAGTTAGACAATAAGCGTGATGACCGCATCATCACGAGACTAAGACTAGGCAAAACCGGACTTAAATCACATCTGTCCATGCTTCTGAAAAACACCTCACCACTTTGCACCGCATGCAACAATGTAGAAGAAACAATAGAACATGTCCTACTTGAATGCCCTGAACACTACCCACAACGCGAGGCACTTAGAAACGACCTAAAAAAATTCGACACTCCCTTAACATTACCAGCGATATTAAACCCAAAGCTCCCCATTAGAAAACAGGTATTCAAGTCCTTAATAAACTTTATCAAAACTGCTGGCTATTACTCCAGTATATAAAACTACCCCCGTGCATGCGCACCACTAACTAACAATGTCAGCATTGGCCAAAATTTCTCTTTTGGAATAAAATATAGGCAATGTGGGCACCGGAGATACCATGTTCCGTGTGGGCCGGTTGCCACATTAGTCTCAAAAATCGGAGGCCAAGACCAATCAACATCCCTGCGACTATACTGGCCAAAAAATCTCTTTTTCGAAATAAAATATAGGCAATGTGGGCACCGGAGATACCATGTTCCGTGTGGGCCGGTCGCCACATTAGTCTCAAAAATCAGAGGCCAAGACCAATCAACATCCCTGCGACAATATTGGCCAAAAATCTCTCTTTCGCAATAAAATAGGCAATGTGGGCACCGGAGATACCATGTTCCGTGTGGGCCGGTAACCACATTCGTCTCTAAAAGCTTAAGGCCGTTACCAATTCAACAATCAAGGACATAAATCACTAGCACACGTCCAAGAAACAACCACGCACACAAAAAATGTCACTCACAAAAATGAAAACTACACACTTTTCATTTTATACTTTCAGAAATGGAAATGAACAAGATGAAAATCATCATTGTCGGCTCAAGTTACGTCCATAGACTGGAGAGCAGCATCCTTCGAAAACAAGTCCCGGGCTCTAGGCTAGACTTTGGCACAGGCCAGGACATTCGATTCTTTGGTATTGGCGGGGCCAGAGTCGGGACCCTACGAAACTCGAACAAACTGGAAAACCTCCTACGGGAGACAAATCCTGACCTACTCATCCTCCATATTGGAGGAAATGATGCCGACTCCTACAAAAACGAATCGGCAATTTACTTCGACATCATGGCCCTGACAGGTGAACTCCAGACAAAATTCAAAATTCCGAGGATCTACATCAGTCAGCTGGTATTCCATCAGGTAACTCGGCACATTTCGGTCCATTCCTACAACAGCAAAATTCAAAAACTGAACCAACTACTAAGTAAAAACACAATGGCCACTTTTTGGAAACACCGGGGAATGATCCACCCCCAAAAACAAATCCTAATCCACGACGGAGTCCACCTAAACCATTTAGGCCAGGAGCTGTTCTACCGGTCTATGCGAAGGGCCATACTGGGAGCCATGAGGAACAGACATCACTGAAAACAAGACGGAAACCAGGGAAAATAAAATTTAAAAAAAACAGAAAAGAAGAAACGCCCCAAAAACAGAAAACAGTGCACCAGGAGATGACAAACAACAACACCGACGAACTGACCTAACAGAAGCTACCAAGTCACTATTAAAGGAAAAATGAACAACAAACACTAGAAAACCAACAGATTCTGGACCAGAGGAATAGCACCGATATATCTACCCGCTTACGATCTCAACAAACCAAAAGAACTGACGATAAATACCCAAAGCCCCATTTGGGTGAGCCGTGCCGCATTGGGATGGGGTGCAGGTTTCCTCGAGTATGGCGACAAAGTACTATACCGGGGTTTTTCCTGGTGGGGCAGAAAAGAACTAAAAATAATAATGCAGAGAACAATGGAACTATAAAATAACTGCCAATTACTATTTAATACTTGTTTACTTTTGTATATACTCCTTTTCCACTACTCCATGTACATAGAACTTTACCTTGTAAATAGTCGTTATTATATAAAGTATAGACATAATATATTCCAGTCAAGAATACACATGTAAATACCTATGTAATCTATTTGGTGGGCCGCGAAATCCGTAAGGGAAGCGGCCCTTAAAAGTCAATAAATCAATCGAGATTGAAAGGCAAAAATTGGTAAGGGGAGTTAACTGGGATTTAAATATTACCTGTGGTGACAACATGACTTTTCTCTTTGAATATTATACGAGAAAAATGTGTCATTTCATTAGTCAGCGTATCGTAAAAGGCGTGGAAAATTATTTTCGCCTTGAACCACGTGGCATTCCGGGAATATGTTAATGTTTTATAGTGGTTGATAAGCCCAGTTAGGGATGGGTGAATTTATTATCTTGAATTCTTGTGTAACATGTGGACCACGTGCCTACCACTATAAAGAATAAAACTAGACTATACTATACTATACTCCGGCATGGGTCCGACCCGCGCTGGTGCATGTTTGAAAGTTTGCCAGTTATTTGCCGACGGGCGGTGCTTCTCCCCGGGTACTCCAGCTTCCTCCATCAACCAAACTGGCTGTCACCATATCAGTGAAATAACCTTGTGTGACATTAAAACCAAATGGTCCGTGTAACCGTTCAATTTAGGTTAGCCAGCATAGTGGGCAGACCTACCCACTGGTTATTCCCCGAGAGAAGCAGTCTGTTACGTCCTGTTAGTCCAAGATCTGTCTCTTCTCTGAGTTTCTTTACCCAGCCCGCCAGCTATTCCCATTGGCTATTGGGCAATCAGCGCCCTCATCAAGGGAGACAACTATAATAAAGCAATTGTATGGAGCGTAATATGGAAAACCAGTGGGGTGAAAAGTCATGAGAGTTTCACTACACTTTGCCAGATTCCTGAAGCCAGGCATTCGTACTAAAGTATAATTGGCGAACTGCGTATGCACATGATCGAGTCTGCATGGGTGTGTGCGCGTGTGTGTGTGTGTGTGTGTGTGCGCGCGCGTGTGTGTGTGTAGGAGTATGTTGGTGTGTGTGTGTGTGTGAAAATACTGCTTTGAAACGACAAGATGTACCAAGTCCCAAAAATAGAGCAGGAAGAATGGACATGAATGGACATGGACATGAAGCGTTGAAGCATTCACACGTCCGGCGTCAATCGAGGCGGTTGTGTGCTTGTTTGTAAACGGTAGTTCACGGACCGCTCCCCATACGTAATTCGCGGACCATCAACGCGACGCTTCATTCTTACAGGTATTACATCTTTTGTTGGTACCTTTATAAGTACTCTATTTTAAAACTATAAATATATAAGATATCCGTGCCATAACGATTACGAGCCGGTTGTTCCGGAAACATTCCGAACCGCATTGGTGACCTCATAGCCTCTCTGAATATGCCCATATTTGAGCGCATTAGGCGCCAGGCAATGTGTTGTATATTTCATTCCCTCTGCTTGTTTTGAATTGACATGTTTCGTATCCATCGTTGTTTTGACTTGAGAGGCGCCCCCATGTGGTTTCCTTTCGGAACTTCAAAGAGTTTTTTCTCCAGCTTTTCTCCATATGAACTCGGCCTTCGTCGAAATATACCGAGATCACATGAATTTTGCGCATCACCCCCAAAATGCCGTCCGTTCATTGGCTGTTATTTCAAACCGACGGTTCGAGTAATAGCTGTACAGCTTGGATCTGTCTGCAGGGCTGGTTCAGGGTAAACAGACCTGCGTTATGGGGGATGACATGAATGACATGGGCTGGACCTCGGTCGGAGTCCGTTTATGGACCAGTGTAGCAAGATTATGGTGCCGTATGCGTGATATGGGTCCGATAAGATTAAATAGAAGTGTGTTAACGTGGACGAATATATGTGCTTCGGATTGAAATAATATTGAATTTTTTAAGTTTGTAAGAAGTTTGCTTTGCTTGATTTTATCTACACAATGGACCTATTTAGCTACAATGTAACTGTTTGTTAACCCTACCTGGCCTGGGGGGGGGGCCATTATGGCCCCCCCTACCAAACTTTCTGCACTATCTCCGGAACGGCAAAAAATGGAGAGCTGAAACTCCGTGACTTTATCGTTTGTCTTATTGGGGTCATTTTGAGCCTATTTTCATAACCCCCCGAGCAGAGGATCATGGGTAAATTCAAGATGGCGGCCACGTGGTGTACCAGAAAAGGGATGTTTTTGTCATATTTCTTCAAAATTTCTGCTTTTCCGCAATGAAAAGTGGGTAAAAACTATTTTATTTCATATCACATTAATATTTACTAATTTTTCATGTAGTTTTTGTGGAGAAATTGCAAAAATAAAAAATTCGGAAAATCTGACCGAAAAATCGACCAAAAAATGCCATTTTTCAAAATGGCGTCACTGTGACGTCATCAAAGAGGCCATCTTGGATTTTTTTACATTTTCTGGTAGAGCTTGACCCAAGGGTATAGTGTAATAAGTTTCAGCCCCCTAGCTGAAGGGGTAAGAAAAATAATTAGGGGGGGCCATTTCGGCCCCCCCCCCCAGGCCTGGACAGGTCCCAAAAAGCCCAGGCCAGATAGGGTTAATGATGTTCGTGATAAGGTATTGTCTAAATCTAAGGTCAAGTGGTATTCTCAAATTAATTAAGAAGGCGCAACGAAAGGTCAAGGCAAAATCAAAACAAACAAGCTAAGATCATTCAAGACATTAAAAAAAACAATTTGATACAGATATGTATGTTAAAATTAATTTGCCAAAGCTTCATCGCAGTGCCATGGCTGAATTTAGATATGGAGTTGTCCCCTCTCCCCCCTCCCCCTGCGAATCGAAACGAGCATGAATGAACATATACCACTTGACCAAAGAACGTGTTTCATATGCCCCATTGAAATCGAGAGAGAACAGCATGTATTGCTGCATTGTGCACTATACTACGACATGAGGCTTACCCTTTTTCAGGAGACTGAGTGTGTATGCACCCGGTTTTTAATATATCGTAAAATCGGCAAAAGCTGCTATGATATTTTAAGAATACGAAGAAACTATTTAGAAAAGATGTATATATTTCATCTGTATATATCATTTTATGTGTTTTATATTTGTCGTCTCTCGTAACTTTATATGGACTGGCTCATGATATGTTTTAATGTGATTGTATATGTTCTGATGTCATATTATGAGGTGAGACGCATATACAGATTTTACTACTACCACTACTGTTATATATCTAGCGCAGATGCCTATCTAATCTGGTAATTTTGTATCATAACACAAGTGGAGAAGTCCTCACATCCCTCCCCACTGCCCCACCCCACTGCTCCGCTCCATGGCACCATATATCGACCTATAGTATTACTAAACATCGCAAGACACAATGTACATACTTTTTGAAAAAGATCTCTAGAAATTGACAACTAGATCAAATAGGGACACATACTTTAAAGCACAACGAGAACAAATTCAGCTTCCTGTGGTGACGTCACAGCTAGAATAGACAGGAGAGCATGCAATTTCCGGGTTTTAACAGCTATACCTCGCAAACCAGATACATATAACACTAACAATTCCACCAGTACCATCCTTTTCGACCTCTGTCAATGTCGAGTTACCTTTAATAACGCTAATCTTTGCCCCATTCCATAACCCCACATGTATCATACTTTAGTGGAGAAAGTGCGTATTCCCGCACATTGATATTTGACCTTCACCTTCGATTTCACCTCTACTTCATCCACTTGAACACCACACCACCCATGTTTTGACCAAATATGGTAAATTTATGTAAGCAATAAAACGGGGGACAAATTTTTGTTCACAACTTAGTAAGGGGGGCGGGCAAAATTTTTCTGTGTGGCTAAATCAAACTTTTTACAGGACTCATCTCAATCTCACTCCCCCTCCCCAGGTAATAAATATATTTGTCACGTAGGGATAGACGGCTTTCCACAATATATCAATAGGTTAAGGTCTATCAGAAAACAATGTTGATTTGATGATTTCAGTGATGTATTTTCTAAAAAGGTATATTTTTCGGCTTATATATGCACCAATTATTCGAATTTCTGTTTCTCCTGTTTAAAATCAATGCAATTGAGACTCATTATTTCAACAAAAATAAATTAGTTTCATGCATCGGTTTGAAAAGATCAAAACTCGACTTTCAGAAAGGCAGACATTTTGAATTTACCCAGGATCTCCCGAACCTAGCATAAAACAAAAGAGATGAAACTGAGCCAAATATGATAAACTATCAGTTCATGAAGGACCAGATCTTAATTTTACTAAGTGTTATAGTCTACAAGATCATAGAGAACTGAAAACACCTGCTAGGTTAAACTGTTATCCTCCGAAAAAAAATGTTGCAGCCATTTTGAATCGGTTTAAAACCCAAAATTGAATCCTGTAAAACTATAAAAAATATGCCCCAATCACCTTTTTATATGCAACTTTCAAAGTCATGCTAGTCTATAATACCCTGTAAATTACCTTACCAAACTGTCCATCCTGACTCCAGTATAAAGATATAACAAGATCTGTCACTTCAAAACTGTATAGCTTATTATTTTTGGCTCATGTTGAGCATATTTGCATGATCCGAGGTGCAAAGAACCGTGAGAAAATTTAAAGTAGAGGCCATGTGGGATCCTTCTCGCTTTTTCATTCAAGCTGCCTAAAAAGTGCATAAAACTAATTCACTTCGATCGAAATTATAATTCTTTATCACAGCAGGCCTTATTTGGTTTTCGACAAAGAAAATCAAGTAAACAGAAAAAAATAAACCGAAAATACCTTTAGGAAAACTGACGTCATCAGATCGGTCATTTGCATTTTTTAAATTCTGTTACAGACCTTGATGGTGAAATCCTTAACTAGGCTCTGGTACACCACATATAGCCGGGCCAGGTAAGGTTAACAGAATCTTACCTTTTCCTTTTCCAAGACCTTGGATAATGAACATACCCCTCGGACGACCTGTAAAAATGTCTGATGTAAATGCTTCTTTAATAACATCAAAACTGTTGAGAATGACAGCTAATTGGCTGCCCATATAAACACTGACGATGTCTCCATACTTCTGTCGGAGACGAGGCCAGTTGTCTCTTGGATCTTTGGACAACTCCCACGCATTCCCCAATATTGGCCATGGATAAAGTCCCGGAGGTAGATTATCTGGTCGCTGGGGTAAATTGTACCAGAAACACATAGACACAACCAACAGCGCAAAAACCAAGCTAAAGTTATCAGCAAATGCCTGCAATACAAAAATGTAATCAATCACAGTAGACATTGTATCACTGCCGTATTCCCCAATGCCGTATTCTTCACTGCCGTATTCCCCAATGCCGTATTCTTCACTGCCGTATTCTTCACTGCCGTATTCTTCACTGCCGTATTCCCCAATGCCGTATTCTTCACTGCCGTATTCCTCACTGCCGTATTCTTCACTGCCGTATTCCCCAATGCCGTATTCTTCACTGCCGTATTATTCACTGCCGTATTCCTCACTGCCGTATTCCTCACAGAGAAGTCTTAATTCTCTGACCTTCGAATCCTCTATCGCACTATTGTCACCACGTATATAAGACAAGATAATATCAAACACGTTTTTTTTTTATCGCCATCGGGTAATCAATTCGAACGAAGTCTCATCACATCTTCTCATGTGTATACTTTCAATTTGTCAGGTAGATAGCTCATAGATCGTTCACTGGGTTATCACACAAACATTACATGAATATGGACAGTAGGCCGGCCAGGGACACGAAATGTAACTCTTGATAACATTGTTTGTTACAAATGTGTACCCATGCTGAATTCGTTTTTAGGGTGGTATGGTAGATATTAGCCAGTCAAGGTCACTTTTATGTCACTGCCATTTACTTAATGTTGATGACGCAATGGGTATCGATGCTCCATTATAAACAACCGGTAAATGGCACCAGACGCGAATTTTGATGGAATTGTTTGTTACAAATGGTTACTCAAGTTGTATTAGTTCTTAGGATTGTAGGTGGGAGGGGATACCATGAGTTTGGGCATTAAAGATCATTTTGGGCCACTTTTGGGGTAAAAGTCGTTCCTAACTTAAAGCTGAAAAACCTGGGTAATAAAATGAAGGATCTCTTGAATTGGGTGAATAGACTAACCATGAATGCTGGAGCAGGATCCACGGTGGACGCAACTGTTGATACAGAATGCACGGCAGAAGTTAAAGATTTTACCATTGCTCTGTCTCGTTATCAGGGTTGGTTATGTCAGTTCCAGCCAAAATTTGGTGACGGCTATAGTGGACACTATTATGAGAGTCAGATCGTGTTTGCTAGGTTGGGGGATGGGGGATGTCATCTCCTATTCGGTTGAATGGTGCATTTCTGGGTATGTCGAGTATGGGAGGTCCCACTTTCTATTGTAGTTTTCCATTGTTCTGGTGATCTTCTGTGAGAAATCGATTTTCTGCCTGATTTATAGATACGTTCCAATGAGTGGAAGTTTCATCCCTGCTCTCAGCACATATCTTATACGGCGGCGGTGACACAATCAAACCCATAGGACCTCTCATATTCGGTAAAGTAGCGCCCTCTGGCAGTCGAAGGTTGAATGATTGCACCATGTTATTGGTAAAGAGAAATAACTCCATCCTTGCTAACGACTCCCCAAGGCACACCCTTTTACATGGAAAACAATCAGATTTGAAGTAAATTACTCGCTTAATTGCCCCATTCCAATATTGTTCAATTAAATAATATAAACCAAGCTTATCCAGTGCCGTTCACGTTTGTCAAGTGAAACGAAGCGAAAGTATTCTGAAAGTTGGTACACTCTTATAAACCAATGCGCGGTTCTAACTCCTTTGAAATGTCAGAACTACCCTGTATTTTTCCAGTGCCCTAGGCTGGTATCGCGTCAACGACAATGATCCTGATACAATATCCTTTATAATCTCATAGTGATAAGTCTGATAATACTGCATGTCTTTGTAGTATATTACTGTTAATATATGCACGAAACTACATTGCATATATAGTATACGCGGATCTGCTGGGAACTTGTTGTTCTAGCGGAGTAACTTGCCCTTCAAGATATTCAGAGTTCGTAAAGTTATAGAATACAACGATTGTACTTAAATAATTTTAACTTCTCAACTGTATTAAAATAATTTTGGGTAGCGAAGTTATTTGAAACCTACTCGAGAACATTTTCTGCAACAATATATGTTTCAGTAGGTAGAAGGAGTGAACCGTGACAGAATTGTTGAAGAAATTACGGTACCAATCACATTTAGTTTTTTAGAGAGAAGCGAATATATCGGAGAAACTTGCCAGCTTAAGTAAATGACAGTCCATTTTAGATCTGACTGTACGATTTGGTGTTGACCTACCGACTCATGATCACAGCAAACAGGAAGTAAGACAAGGCAAGGATACCTTTTGATTACCGTACTAATACAGAACTGTCTTCTGGACGACGGTTGACTGTTAAACGTCCGGTCGGATACTCGTATCCAACTAGTGAATACACGAACGATAGATTACCATCTATGAAAATATCTAAAACCCTTACCTATACCAAAAAGGTATCAAATGTTCCGCCTTAGTGAAATTCCCCTGATCGTCAAGAAATCGTGATGGCCGGAAAACTACCGGATCTCCCCAGATCTCCCTGTCGTGAAAAACTTCTTCAAGGTTTGGCATCATCCATGTACCCTTGGGAATAAAGAAACTTCGTAGATGTGTGTCCGTTAAGGCGGTGTGTGGAATGATTGTATATAGGTACGACATTCGAGTACCTCTTAACTTCATGGATGAGGGCGTCAGTAAATGGTAATGCCGTACAATCCCGCATATTAGGAGAACGTGTTCCGACTGTTACGGAACATATTTCTTGCTGGATCCTGGTCTGCATATCCGGATACTTTATCAAATACAGCCACATCCATCTCAAGGTGCTTGCAGACGTGTCTGTTCCGGCAAAGAACAGATCCAAATCTATTTGGCACATCTGGGATTCTGAAAATTAGAATGTATCTTCATGTGAGACATCATCACACAAACTGAAGCAACATATGTCTATACAATCGAGCGATCTATTTATTCTATGTTTGCGGAGTATGGAAGGCTGTAACACAGATCGGACGACCGACACACGTCAATGGTTAATTCACGTGATATGGTCGTCCCAACATCAGATGAAGACGACAGTGGGCAATGGTCTAAATCTGATGATGTGTCAGAGATGTGATTTTGAAGCTTTAAATGAAACCTGTCTTAGAAATCTATATTCTGTAACATACAAGTATGACATCTACATTATCAAGAAAGCCATATGCTTACCTATACTTCAGTGTTATTGTATTCATCAGTTTAGTTATTTTCGAAGTAGTCAGCTAAGAATACAAAACCACTACCCACTAACAATGGGCATATAAAACATGACAGGTAAAAATGGTCTATTACTTTCCACTGAACTTGAACTAGAAATTATTTCGAACACATAAATTTTAAAGATTAATTATCTCCCCAAAATCGATTTAAACGTACAATTGCCAAGCCAATCACAGCCCATTTAGCCTCGTTTCAGTATGTATCACTCATGTGACGCTGAGCAATCAACATACTGAACTGATAAAGAAAGACTTGCCGTCGAAGCCCGAATGTGTATTCTGTTTCTTCTCCTCGTCAATTTTCGTCAGATACGCTTCAACTAAATCCTGTGGTTCCCTTTCGTTGTCGTAAGATGCTTTCACTTTCTTAATTTGTTTTTGCAAGACCTTCCGCAGCTGCTCCCTGTGCTAAGCACACGCCTTCCATTTAGATAGATCGCCCGGAAAATATTTCAGCCAGGGCAGAATATTCAATAATCCAGTATTATTTGTATCTCGGAAAAGATCATTAAGATGATCAATGCAAGACGAAGATCAGGATCATCATGGAAAAATCTCTTCCCCAAAATAACAGACGAGATAATATTCGAAGTGGAGGTATGCATCAGATAGCGTGGGTACATTGGCTTCCCCTTGTAGCTGTGGACAACATTAAGGAACTCGTGAACTTCTTCGTTGAACATATCTTCAAAACTTCGTATATCCATGATATATCGCTCGGATGACATTATAGATATTATAACGTTCTTCTTTTGAATCAATGTTCCCAACATTATCGAATTCCGCTTTCATATAATATCTCTCCCAGTCATATAGACTTCTCCGAGTCTCCTGTATCATTCGTCCTAGTTTATATCGTACAGCTTCTCGTCATTTTTTTTTCTAAATTTCATCACAAATGAACTCGTTTTACAGGGTTTGGCAACTCATCACAAAGATTGTGCTATGATTTACGTAAAGTTTACTTCATTGCTGGTATGTAATCTTCCTTGGCCATTTCGCCCGATTAATCTTCGAATGCTTTCTCCATTCAATAGTTTCGCTACATGCGTTTGGTATAGGTCTGTCAAATGTATCTGTCCAGACAATCAAATTCATTATGCTTGTGCCTAATAGTAGGTAGGACTATCTCTTCGTGGTGTATACATTCTTCAGAGCCATCCTCATCATCTGACAAGTATTTTCTATTGCGCCGTTCCGTTCCAATCATATTAGTAATCTGGCCATTTAGGCTTATCATCTTTGCCCCGATTGAAACAGGATGATACACATAGGTAACAGAGTTGTTCGTGTAGGAATACATATATATGTCTTATGCACATATATGAAACGGTACGGATAGCCCAAGTATCTCCTATTTGTTCGGCCTTGGTATGACAACATCCATTCTTTTCTTTAGCCGTTGCCTTTCAGTTAAATAAGAGGACCTATTAAACTACATTTGCTTATCGATGGGGTTATGGACAGGACGACATGAAGCGATATGTGAAGCAATATAGAGATACGGAATGTATCCTGAATGTTACAATAGAGAGATACGGAAGAGTTCTGTACTATTTTAAAGGCGAACTGCAAATGTTTTTGAAACTAACCCAAACAGTGTTTGTTTAGTTAATTTCCGTGTCTTTTAAGATATAGGAAAGCCTAAATTCATTAGAGATGGACTCGTGAGATAAAAACATGATAATAAGTACATAAAAACCCTTCTCATCTGGATGAAAATCCGACAGCTGAAAGTGGCGCTGCTTACTTTCCTTGATTATGACGTCATTGTCCTTTGATGACAAAGCCCAGATTTGTACGCAGCTTCGAAAGAAGAAATCATGATGCTGTACTGTCCTATCACTGGGTGTGGAAACAAGCCCAATAACTCAGGGAAAGACATGATTCAGCTTTGACACCTTCCCATCAGATCCAGGTATAAGGGAGATATGGATAGGATTCGTGAGTGGTCAACTCAGTTATTCAGTCTTGGTACGGCGGTAAACATTCGCGGCTGTGCTCTGCAAATTTTGAGAATTCATGCTTTGAGTCGACGTCGACCATAAGCGTCCTCTACACGCCAAGCGCTTTCAGACGAGTCGTATGCAGGCCATTTTTGGATTTTCCGTCCAAACCACCCAAAGCGCAGTCTACACGCCGAGTCCTTCAAGATGTAGGGCCCATCTAGACCGATTTGACAGGGTTTTCCTCAGATGTTGGTGTAAAGTCCGTTTTTCGCATTTTCATGGAAACTCATAGTTTGCATGCACCCCGACCATCATGTGAAACTAGACCCACGACCCCTGTGAATCGCATAGGGCTCATGCATACTTATCTGAGTTATTCCCCATGTTTCGGTGTAAAATCCCTTTTTCCGCATATTTTCTGAGAAAATCCTAGTTCTACGGGCACCCGCTATCCCACCATGCACCTGCCGGAATTCCACGGCCTCGACAACCTCTATTCGCGCATCTAGACCCATTCGATGGGGGTTTTCTCCAGTTTTCGCTGTAAAGTCCGTTTTCCGCCTTTCATTGTTCCCGGACCAATCCTAGTTTCGCATGCACCCACCCATACATATGAGTTAACCCAGAAAAAGTTACAATAAGACCGGTAAGGGAATATCATTGAATAATATAAAATAAAGTCTTTTTATATGTAGAATTTTTGATATGGTTAATAATTCCAATATTTCGATCCCCAAAAATAGAGAGATACGGAATATATCCTGGATGTTACAATAGAGAGATACGGAATATATCCTGGATGTTACAATAGAGAGATACGGAATGTATCCTGGATGTTACAATAGAGAGATACGGAATGCATCCTGGATGTTGCAATAGAGAGAGGTACGGAATGTATCCTGGATGTTACAATAGAGAGATACGGAATGTATCCTGGATGTTACAATAGACAGATACGGAATGTATCCTGGATGTTACAATAGAGAGATACGGAATATATCTTGGATATTACAATAGAGAGATACGGCATGTATCCTGGATGTTACAAAAGGGAGATACGGAATGTATCCTGGATGTTACAATAAACAGATACGGAATGTATCCTGGATGTTACATTTATCCTGGATGTTACAATAGAGCGATGCGGAATGTATCCTGGATGTTACAATAGAGAGATACGGAACGTATCCTGCATGTTACAATAGAGAGATACTGAATATATCCTGGATGTTACAATATAGAGATACGGAATGTATCCTGAATGTTACAATAGAGAGATACGGAATGTATCCTAGACATTACAATAGAGAGATACGGAATGTATCCTGGATGTTACAATAGAGAGATACGGAATGTATCCTGGATGTTACAATAGACATATATGGAATGTATCTTGGATGTTACAATAGAGAGATACGGAATGTATCTTGGATGTTACAATAGATAGATACGGAATGTATCCTGGATGTTACAATAGAGTGATACGGAATGTATCCTGGATGTTACAATAGAGAGATAAGGAATGCATCCTGGATGTTACAATAGGGAGATACGGAATGTATCCTGGATGTTACAATAGGCAGAGACGGAATATATCTTGGATGTTACAATAGAGCGATACGGAATATACCCTGGATGTTACAATAGAGAGATACGGAATATATCCTAGATGTTACAATAGAGACATACGGAATGTATCCTGGATGTTACAATAGAGAGATACGAAATATATCCTGGATGTTACAATAGAGCGATACGGAATATATCCTGGATGTTACAATAGGGAGATACGGAATATATCCTGGATGTTACAATAGAGAGATACGGAATATAACCTGGATGTTAAAATAGAGAGATACGAAATATATCCTGGATGTTACAATAGAGAGATACGGAATGTATCCTTGCTGTTACAATAGACAGATACGGAATATATCTTGGATGTTACAATAGAGAGATACGGAATATAACCTGGATGTTACAATAGAGAGATACGAAATATATCCTGGATGTTACAATAGAGAGATACGAAATATATCCTGGATGTTACAATAGAGCGATACGGAATGTATCCTGGATGTTACAATAGAGAGATACGGAATGTATCCTGGATGTTACAATAGAGAGATACGGAATGTATCCTTGATGTTACAATGAAGAGATACGGAATGTACGGTCCTGTATGAGAGGACTTTATTACATAAGGCCACGTAAATTAGTAAACTACGATTTCACGTAAAGAAAACGTGAAGAAATACGTTGAAATAAAAGCATTATTGAATACAAAGACTTTTTGGATTTGCACTTCAAAACTATTTTTTAACCCTACTATGCCCCCCCACCAAACTTTCCGCGCTATCTCCGAAACGACAAAGATTGAGAACTGCCACCCCGCGACTTTACAGTTTACCATCTTGGGGTCATTTTAAGCCTATTTGCATGACCCCCCGAGCAGAGGATCATGGATAAATTCAAGATGGCGTCCACCTGGGGTACCAGAAACATGATGTCTTCGTCATTTTTCTTCAAAAAATTTTCTTTTCAGCGATGAAAAGTGGGAAAAAACTATTTTATTTCACATCACATTAATATTTACTGATTTATCCGGTCTTATCTTTCTGAGTTTTCGGTGAATATCTGGGGATGGAACAGATTGGATTGAAGAGTCTTTGGGGCTAAGATAAAAGCACTACCTCAAGCACATTTCATTTGGTATGAACAAAGCATGATTTTGTTTCCAATGACAATAGCTCATTCATTGCGAACGGAATCAGATGGTGCCTATGCCGATTTGAATAAAGCAGACTTTGGTCCATCTAAATCCTATTTTAATTAATATGTAAATCAGAAATGTCGTTATAGAGATTCCCCACAAGTGATTTAAACTTAGTGATTTCAAATTTGGGGATGGGTGATCAGCAAGCTGGCAAGAATTGTTAGCTACGTACATCACCTAAAAATATACTCTTTTCAACTTGAAAATTCCTCTCGAGAGACCATTGCTAAAAACGTACTATGTCTCGCATATTCTAGGTTATGTCCATGTAATTGCTTATCAGAATCGACGTATATGTGTTGAGAGAAATATGTCCAAAGCATATTAAGTATACGTTATTCCCTGTATAAACGTATTATTTGATATCTATGTCATGTATATCTATATGCAGATGTATTTCTTGGTTTAATAATAGTGAAGTGAACTGTGAATCGTGTAGATCGGTGCAAGATACTATGCTTATGTGACAAGTTGAAACACCTCGCAAACCATTACTGCAGAAACAAGTTAAGTTGTTATCATCTTCACTCAATGTTTCTTGAGTTTGGTTATTAATTACAACGCATAAAAGAGAAGTGGGAAGAGGTGTCGACATACTGACAGAGCCACATGACTTCACAGTATAGTCTTCTGGTTCTGTAAGGCCCGATGTCGACCCAGCATCAACTTCCCACAATGACAACATATATCAAAGACCAAAAGGTTTGTACAGGGGGCGGGCCTCGGGGACGAAACGTCCATCAGCAGAATCTCATCATATACAGGTAAAAATTACAACACATATAAGGGAAGTGGGGATAGGTGCCGACATACTGACAGAGTCACATGACTTCACAGTATAGTCTTAGGGTTAACCTATAGTCTAAAGCACATACCAAGAATCGAACGATTCGTGATGTGTTGTATCTCAGGTACGCTTTTATTGTACCTGTTCATGTAGCAACTTGGATGAAATGACCACACGGCCCCTAGCACCGGCATAATCGGGATTAGATACAAATATAGAGAGCTATGACGGAAATGCTCGGACAACTCGTATATTGGTAATTGGTGAGCTGTGTCGCTGTGACAACTCGTACACTGGGGATTGGTGAGCTGTATCGTCGTCAGGTGAAAGTGACGGTATTTAACACAAAAGACTAGTCTGTAAGGCCCGATGTCGACCCAGTATCAACTTCCCACAGTGCCGACATATATCAAAGACCAAAAGGTCCGTACAGGGGGCGGGCCTAGGGGACGAAACGTCCACCAGCAGAATCTCGCCATATACAGGTAAAAATTACAACGCATATAAGGGAAGTGGGAAGAGGTGACGACATACTGACAGAGCCACATGACTTCACAGTATAGTCTTCTGGTAAACCTATTCTAAAGCACATACCAAGAATCGCATGATTCGTGATAGGTGTTGTATCTCAGGTACGCTTTTATTGTACCTGTTCATGTGGCAACTTGGATGACATGACCACACGGACCCTAGCACTGGCATAAGCGGTATTAGATACAAATCTAGAGAGCTATGATGGAAATGCTCTGACAACTCGTATATTGATCATTAGTGAGCTGTGTCGCTGTGACAAATCGTACACTGGGATTGGTGAGCTGTATCGTCGTCAGATGAAAATGACGGCATTTAACCCAAAAGACTAGTCTGTAAAACCCGATGTCGACCCAGCACCACTGAACATGCCACAACGCCAAACATATATCAAAGACCAAAATGTGGGCCTCGGGGACGTAACGTCCACCAGCGAAATCTCGCCATATACAGGTAAAAATTACAATGCAGTGGGAAGAGGTGCCAACATACTAATACCATTCATCTTTTAAAATGCTATCGCAGGCAAGTCAGTGGCGTTACGTTTCGTATTGTAAATCCGGAGCTCAAGGGGTCGTTTAAGCAAATGTTTTGCAAATTTCCAACGAGCTTGAATGACATAATGAAAGTACTCAAGAGTACTATTGTCTGGAACAGTGATGGATGTGCAATATCGATTCGTTGCTTCAGAATAGTGTACATCTATTTCGATTTTCGGGAGTTTCCGAATTGTCACCGTAAGAGTTATTTGCCCCTGCCCGCTAGTGGACACTCGAGTCAGGGAAGACAAAATATGTACTTAATAACATGAGGGGGGAGGGTATTTGGCCTAATGTCACACTCAAGTTTGTTTCACTCATATGGTGACAGTCAGTTTGGTTGGTGGAGGAAGCCAGAGTACACGGAGAGAACCACCGCCCTTCGGCAAGTAACTGACAAACTTTCACACATGGACCAGCTGGGCTCGAACCCGTGACATGAAAAGAGATAGAGTGCAATAAGCCTGTTCGCGGTTACAAGAATCGGGAGTGAACTAGAGTTCGCTGTGTGAAATGAGTTACCTGTATCTCTTTATTCAGCATTACAAAGGCATAAAAACAAATACAGTTTGCCATACACTGTTTACCTCTGGACATCGCAGAGATTATTTGAGCTCCTTGATGAAAGCTACCATGAACAATCTTTGTGCTGCTAATAATATAGGCAGGAGGCCCAGGATTTGTTTCCACGTCATTTGCCATTGTTATGAGAGCCGGCAAATAATACCTACATACAAACAACTGCATAATATAAACTGGCAAAATAAGAACAGTTAGACCTGGAAGCTTCATCCTCACTATAAAACCTGTAGTTTACTGTGACCTTTGAAATCCAGTGATGTAAAAAAGCATACACAATCGGAAGCATGAGTGCTGCTAGTTTACCTGATTGCCTCGTAATCGTATGCAATGGATACCAATTTGTTGTCTGTACTGGTCAATAGAAATCCCCATCGTTCTTAGAAATTTAATTTACACGTGCCTTACAAGTTAAATTTAGAACTTTCGAGCGTGTTTTCAGCTCCAAATGTGCTCCACTCCAAAGTGTGCTCAACTGCAAGTGTGCTCAATTCCATATGTGCTCAACTTCAAGTGTACGCTCAACTCGATCGTACAAACCAGACCTATTAAATTCGGGCCAAATTCACAATCACGATTTAGCGAATTGGCACAGCCAATTGCCAAATAGGCCAAAATACTTTGAATCTAAGTTGGCCAACTTCGTGTTATAAGAATTCAATTAATTGCCAAATTATGCGACAAATATTTTCTCATTACCAGCACTGAAATGTAAATGTTGTTGTTGCTGAGAATGGAATTCTGACGAAACGTTTTCCTTCAGCTCAAGTTGCAAGCGAGTCCGATGATGGGCTGTAAACAACACAAACAATGATTCAGTTCAAGGACGTAAATACAGTATGGTCTGGTACTTAACAATGAATCAACCCAAGTTTTTTCCCCACGTCGACGGTCGTCTACTTCACACGTCTGCTTATCATCACGGGCAATGCTGACACCAAAATCCTGCCAGAAGGAAACCACGAGGTGCGGTGGAAACCCTTGTTACCATGTGCATAGTTTACAAAATAAAATTTGACGCATTGCTCTGACAGCACGGCACAATGTGTTGAAAATGGGGTCTGGGAATGAGGTTGTCCGACTTCAAGAACCAAAAACATAGTCCACTAATTCACGAGCAGTGTGAACAAAACAAGGTAAAAGATAAGACTGGCGATACCGTTAAAATACAGGCCTTCGCCTAATTCATCTAAATATACAAATTTTTGGTTGGTTTTATCCCTTCGGAGTTAAAAAATGTGAACTTGCGGATTTTCTTTCCTTTGACCGCATCACTCCTTGGCTGGCCTAATCACACTCATAAGCTGGCCAGATGGCTCTGCGCAGTTATTGTGTCAGGGGTCAGCCGGACATAGTGCGTGTACCAGTGTTGGCAAGCAGCCAAATTTGCTGTACGGCAACAGAGTCTGGGAATAAGGGCGAACCCTGTTCCAGACAAAAATCGTGTTGTCTTGTCAACATCATTGAACGTCTGCTATATGCTTTGATGATCTCATCAGCAACGATAATTCAATGTCGAATAACATGTAGCATTCATCTTCCCGGATTTGGACTACCATAACGTCGTTGCATTATTGTACAATGTAAATAGACGAAGACACGCTTCGAGGCATTTTACAATTCCATCTTATACTCTCTGGTGTCTCTGTTATTTCAGATGATGCGAATTCACATTAGCATTCGACCATTCCATCGTATGTACGCGGTGTCTCTTTTATTCCAGGGGACGGGAGTTCACATGAGAAGTGTCGTCTGCCTTTTCTGTTATACAGATTTTTCTATCTGACGGTACAGACTTACTGCTATATGCAGTTTGTAATATTTTATCAAGAGGAGAGAGTGTATATTATGAATTCACAATATGATCTATGATTTATGATCATATATAGTTATGGTACTGAAGGCAAAGAACTTGCACTTTCATCAACTTGAAGATTCTTGAAAACTATCGAGTATGTATGGGGCTCCCTACGGTATAACTATATAAATTATGTTGATCGGAAATGTCGATGTTATGAACATAACGTGATACAAGCCGGTAGTGTAGGCTAAGATGAGAGACTTGTGCTTATAGAAGGTTTTATTTCAAAATCATGTTTACAACTCGGTTGGATAATAAGATTTGAAAAAAAATATTTTCCTGTGATCGCCAATTCAAAACCCAAGATGACCGGTAATGCCCTCCCCGGAATACACAATTTTATAGTGGAAACATCTTGATCACGAAAATTGCGAGTTGTCATTGGAATAGATATATAGATATGAACTAAAATAAGGCTCAGATGGCGACTATCTTGGAATTCCAAGGTGGCCGGTATTACACCATAACTATTGTAACATATTCATCGTGCTATACCCCGAAAATAACAGAGTATTAACAGGAATAATGTATATATATTGTGCGGTTAATGAACTATTGACTGATATCGGCTTCATATGGCTGCCATCTTGAAATCCAATATGGCCGCCGTGGCCATACGACTTGTCTAACATTGATATGAGATTTTCTATCAATATTCTGACAAATGACCAACAAAAATATTTCCAAACAGATAAAATAGAGCAGAATACTAGATGATATTATGGACTTCTGGCAACCATTTTGAAGAATGACCGTTGTGACCTATAAGAAAAAGTTCTCGATGCCTCCATATCTACAAATACTTCCCAAACCATGATGTACATTTATGCCAATTTTCATGCTTTTATCAAAAAAGGCACAATTTTTTCACATTGTGGGCTGTGGGACAACTCAAATCGGCATGGCCAGGTAGGATTAACATTAACTTACCTTTCCTATCTCCAAGACCTTCGATGAAGGATATAGACCTCGAACGGCCTGTAAAACTGTCTGATGTGAAAGCTTCTTTAATAACATCAAAACTGTTGAGAATGACAGCTAATTGGCTGCCCATATAAACACTGACGGTGTCTCCATACTTCTGTCGGAGACGAGGCCAGTTGTCTCTTGGATCTTTGGACATCTCCCACGCATTCCCCAATATTGGCCATGGATAAAGTCCCGGGGGTAGAGTATCTGATCGCTGGGGTAAATTGAACCATAAACACATAGACACAGCCAACAGCGCAAAAACCAAGCTAAAGTTATCAGCAAATGCCTCCAATAAGAAACTGCAGTCAATCACAGTAGACATTGTGCCAGTGTCGTATTCCTCTCTGTACTGTGTTACTCACTGTCGCATCCCTTTCTGTACTGTGTTCCTCACTGTCGTATTCCTCACAGAGAAGTTTGACTTCCCTGCACCTTCGAATCCTCTATCGCACTGTTGTCACCACTTATACAAAGGCAGGATAATATGTTGTTGTTTTTTGTACTTTTTTTTTTTTTTTTTTTTTATCGCCATCGGTCAGGTGTGTACTTTCAATTTGTCAGGTAGACAGGCCTTTCATCGTTATCACGCTACTATCACATGATATATAATATCGAAATAGGTCAGAGCACATTTTGGCCAATCATGAATCCAATTTTATGAGGCTGATATTTCAGTATGAAAAAAATGGTTTTGCCGGCTTTGGATGTAACAAAATATTCGACACACGCAAAAGATTTTTCACCATGTAAGCGTCACATATACTGAATCATGGCTAATCACCCTTAAAAGATGATGAACTGAGCCCGACAATGTCGGACGTCCGACATAGTCCGACATTGTCCGACATAATCATACATAGCCCGACATTGTCCGATGTTGTAAGAAGACGGCAAATGCTGTCACAAAAATGAGGGTGAAGCGTGAGGGTGATGACGTCTCTATGGCGTCACGGATGATGTCACTTTCGGTGACGTCAAATCCGGGTCACAGGTCATTTCCGCTTACCTGACGACCCAGCAAGAGTTATCTGTCCCTAAGTAATAACGTACGCTCCAGTTATTTGAATGTTAAACCCACTCATGTACATTTGCGGTATGGGATGTGGCCTCTTATTTCCCGCTGTAGAACACGAACATGGTCTCGTGACCATGGGGGGAATTTTGCTGAAAAGTTCAGACAAGTCTGTGGTGGTCATGCTATGCCCATTCCGGCGCATTGGACGTGTTCAATGTTAGTCCCAATGGGGAACCCACTCCTGGACATCTTCGGTATGGGGTGTGGCACCTTGACTTCTCTGTGTCGAGATGTAGAGCACGATGGGATGGGCCTCGTGGCCATGGAGTGAATTTCGCTGAAAAGTTCTGACTGCGCTTGCGCCGTGCATAGACATATCGGGGGTTGATCTTTTGGAGTCGAGGTGGATCAATATTGGTCCGATTGGGTCGTGTTTAAAGCACTCGTACGGAGCTTCCGACTGGACTGGTGTGAAGTGAAAGTAGCGCAATGTTGCGCATGCGCAGACAAGGAATTGTGGGAAAAAGTGCATTTGAATGGACGTTTTGGAATCGAGGTGGGCCAATAGTGGGCGTACCGGGTCGTATGGAGTATCCATGTGAAGCACTCCTCCCGGTCGATCAAGTCATGTGTGGGTGGATGTAAAACATTCCCAGAAAAATTACGGAAAAACGGACTTTAGCCTTAAAATATGAAAAACCCCTATCATATATTTCTGGAGGGGCTAATATCGGTTCCCAGCGGATCGTGGCCTGACGAGAGGTGCAGGGTGGGATAGTGGGTGCATATTTTCTTCGAAATGAAAAGCGGAAAACAGACTTTACACAGGGAATGTTGTTGAGATTGTGTAGTCTCTCAATTTCCAACACCACATCAAGGCAAGTAATCCAGTTGCCCCTTTGTATTAGCGAAACCAGAAACCCAGTATATTTACCATATGGCCTTTGTGGAATGTTTTACAGTAACGCCTTAACGCCTATCTTAACACCTTGACGCCTTAATGCCCGATCTGAACGCCTTATCGCCTTATCCTAACGCCTTAACGCCCTATCTTAGGTGGTCCAAATGGGGAGTGGAAGGCATCCTATTGAAGCTCTTATCAGGTAGAGTCAGGCTGGTGCTGATACGCGCATAGGCACTGGGGAGTAGTGGAGAAAAGGCAGTTTCGGAGGTGCGCATGTGAATCTTTGGGGGAGATGAGGGCCTTGTTCGATCTGGCTGCCTGGTAGGGTTTACCTGTGTGTGTGTGTGTGCGTGTGCGAAAGGTGTCAAGTGGGGACAGTTGCATGGATACACACCTTTCAACCGGGGACACCTCGGCAACCGGGGACGTCCCCGGTTGACCAAAGGTCCAAAATCGCTTTCTCTGCTCATTTTATAGCACTCTCTAGTGAAAAAAGGTAAAAAAGCTTATCTTTCCAATAGTCCCCGATTTCACTGTGTGAAAATAGATACGGAGGGTGTGTTCGTGTGTGGCGTGTCGATTGGACAAAATTGCGGCCATACCCTTGTGTCCCCGTTTGCGCATGAATTAGTTAGTCACGTGACAACGAACGAAGAGAGATAAAACGAGACTGAAGAAAGAACAATACACGATTCGACTGCGGGCAATATTGTACGGAACGTCAGTTGAATTTTCTGATTTACTTTGAAACACTTGTTTGATGGACATAAACCGAAAACGAAACAATAGGCGTACCGTACCTAGTCAGATATTTTGTTTGTCCCCATGTTCCTGCAAATCAGAAGAAAATGCCAGAAGACAACAACAACAACAATCTTCCTTGAGGAATAGTTTATTACTCAGTTGTTGATACTTCAACGTTGTCATTCGATAAAGTGATAGACGGAAAACAACGACAACTAGATATTGATGGTACAATATCACGGCCTTTCCATGACGTCCCCCACAGGTATTATTTCGCTGTATTGTGATGTGGCATATACTACAAATACGGAATGGAAACATTTTCCGGAAAGTTTAATTTGTCAAGATTGCGAGCGCCTTAGATCGAGTGTGAACTTTCATCGTTATGTGCCGTTGTTCAAACAATTGCAAAAAAGTTAAACGGTTGAACGTCTATTGTATTCTATTTGAGTCCCGCTCTATCTGGGCACTGAATATATGTCGCTCAATACTGATTTCGTCGTGTACAACAACATACTTCAAACAGCATGCTAATTTGGGGCGGAAATTGTATGCCTGTCTACAACAATGCGAATGCATTCTTACTGTCAATTCCAAATACATATATATATTTCCTCAATCAAAATTGCTGACCTGTACCAGAAACTTCAGCCTAGTATCCACAAATCGCGTGAAATAACAACGAGATGCAGTTGCAGAGATGTCAGTTCACTTACGTATTTTGGCGCGCAATTTTAGTCGACTGGGTATTGTTTTTCAATTAGTAAACGAATCCCTACCTTCTTTGCACAGTCCATTTTTACTTCATCTGGGAACATTCCACGTAAACGGCGGCATCGAATATTCCCTCGTTTTAGACACCTAAATGCCATCCCTGCCGCGCTTGCTTAGAAAACAGCTAAGTTCCTACGCTCCCCGTGAAAGGAACACTCGCGCGTATTTCAAGACAGACGCGCGCACTTCCGGTGAGGCAAATTATTCACCTTGTTTGTTTACGAATACCAGTATCGCTAAGCCCCTGTCTACGCTGTAGTATGTCAAATTAACGGCTTTCTCGTAACTGTTCAAGTTTTCCCCATTTACTGTTCCCGGTACGGAGTCATTGTCAACGAAAGACGAAAACTGGCTGCGTCCAGCGACGTCCATGAAACGTGTTCAACGTTACATGTAGTAATAAAACATCAAAGTGTGATAGAATTGGTTATATGTTCACTTGACATGTCCCTATTTAGCCCACATATCATTTGCAATAATAAATTTATTGATGATGTCCCCATTTGGTTGGTTTTAAACATTTGTCCCCACTTGGATAGTCTACACTTGACGGGAGTGCGTCCCCATTTTAGCAGCATCTTTCACGGCGAGTGTGAAATGTCTGCGTCCCCACTTTGACTAGCTTGAACACTTTTGGCAAATTTCAGAATTTGATGGATCCAAAGGTCCAGTGGGCGTCTCTATGATTGCCTTTATTGGAATCTGAGGTTCATTTATCTCTTGGTACCTTATTAACAAAGTCCCCATTTGGGGGGGTTTGTACGCGTGTCCCCGCTTGACACCTTTCGCACGTCTGTGTGCGTGCGTGCGTGTATGCAAGAGTGTGTATGCGTCTGTGCGTGCGTGCGTGTATGCAAGAGTGTGTATGCGTCTGTGCGTGCGTGCGTGTATGCAAGAGTGTGTATGCGTCTGTGCGTGTGCGAAAGGTGTCAAGTGGGGACAGTTGCATGGATACACACCTTTCAACCGGGGACACCTCGGCAACCGGGGACGTCCCCGGTTGACCAAAGGTCCAAAATCGCTTTCTCTGTTCATTTTATAGCACTCCCTAGTGAAAAAAGGTAAAAAAAGCTTATCTTTCCAATAGTCCCCGATTTCACTGTGTGAAAATAGATACGGAGGGTGTGTTCGTGTGTGGCGTGTCGATTGGACAAAATTGCGGCCATACCCTTGTGTCCCCGTTTGCGCATGAATTAGTTAGTCACGTGACAACGAACGAAGAGAGATAAAACGAGACTGAAGAAAGAACAATACACGATTCGACTGCGGGCAATATTGTACGGAACGTCAGTTGAATTTTCTGATTTACTTTGAAACACTTGTTTGATGGACATAAACCGAAAACGAAACAATAGGCGTACCGTACCTAGTCAGATATTTTGTTTGTCCCCATGTTCCTGCAAATCAGAAGAAAATGCCAGAAGACAACAACAACAACAATCTTCCTTGAGGAATAGTTTATTACTCAGTTGTTGATACTTCAACGTTGTCATTCGATAAAGTGATAGACGGAAAACAACGACAACTAGATATTGATGGTACAATATCACGGCCTTTCCATGACGTCCCCCACAGGTATTATTTCGCTGTATTGTGATGTGGCATATACTACAAATACGGAATGGAAACATTTTCCGGAAAGTTTAATTTGTCAAGATTGCGAGCGCCTTAGATCGAGTGTGAACTTTCATCGTTATGTGCCGTTGTTCAAACAATTGCAAAAAAGTTAAACGGTTGAACGTCTATTGTATTCTATTTGAGTCCCGCTCTATCTGGGCACTGAATATATGTCGCTCAATACTGATTTCGTCGTGTACAACAACATACTTCAAACAGCATGCTAATTTGGGGCGGAAATTGTATGCCTGTCTACAACAATGCGAATGCATTCTTACTGTCAATTCCAAACACATATATATATTTCCTCAATCAAAATTGCTGACCTGTACCAGAAACTTCAGCCTAGTATCCACAAATCGCGTGAAATAACAACGAGATGCAGTTGCAGAGATGTCAGTTCACTTACGTATTTTGGCGCGCAATTTTAGTCGACTGGGTATTGTTTTTCAATTAGTAAACGAATCCCTACCTTCTTTGCACAGTCCATTTTTACTTCATCTGGGAACATTCCACGTAAACGGCGGCATCGAATATTCCCTCGTTTTAGACACCTAAATGCCATCCCTGCCGCGCTTGCTTAGAAAACAGCTAAGTTCCTACGCTCCCCGTGAAAGGAACACTCGCGCGTATTTCAAGACAGACGCGCGCACTTCCGGTGAGGCAAATTATTCACCTTGTTTGTTTACGAATACCGGTATCGCTAAGCCCCTGTCTACGCTGTAGTATGTCAAATTAACGGCTTTCTCGTAACTGTTCAAGTTTTCCCCAATTACTGTTCCCGGTACGGAGTCATTGTCAACGAAAGACGAAAACTGGCTGCGTCCAGCGACGTCCATGAAACGTGTTTAACGGTACATGTAGTAATAAAACATCAAAGTGTGATAGAATTGGTTATATGTTCACTTGACATGTCCCTATTTAGCCTACATATCATTTGCAATAATAAATTTATTGATGATGTCCCCATTTGGTTGGTTTTAAACATTTGTCCCCACTTGGATAGTCTACACTTGACGGGAGTGCGTCCCCATTTTAGCTGCATCTTTCACGGCGAGTGTGAAATGTGTGCGTCCCCACTTTGACTAGCTTGAACACTTTTGGCAAATTTCAGAATTTGATGGATCCAAAGGTCCAGTGGGCGTCTCTATGATTGCCTTTATTGGAATCTGAGGTTCATTTATCTCTTGGTACCTTATTAACAAAGTCCCCATTTGGGGGGGTTTGTACGCGTGTCCCCGCTTGACACCTTTCGCACGTCTGTGTGTGTGTGCGTGTGTGTGTGAGTGTGTGTGTGTGTGTGTGTGCGTGCGTGTGCGTGTGTGTGTGCGTGTGTGCGTGCATGCGTGTGTGTGTGTGTGTGTGTGTGTGTGTGTGTGTGTACGCACTGAGTAGTAGTACAGAAAGGGGCGTTTCGTAGAGACTGACTATGTCCCAGGCACTTCAAGGTTATATGCATAGCAATACATGCGGAGAGAAGGGAATTCCCTCGCAACGCCTTATGGCATAAACGAACGCCCACAAACCTAGCTTAACGTTTCAACGCCCCGGTGAAATAGCCCAGAAGCGCCCGAATTGGCACTAATTCGTCGAATTGAAGTGACGCCCGTCAACGCTCGTAGTTACGCCTTAACGCCCTATTTTTAAGCCTTAA
Organism: Hanleya hanleyi; assembly: GCA_036873755.1. Taxonomy (NCBI): domain Eukaryota; kingdom Metazoa; phylum Mollusca; class Polyplacophora; order Lepidopleurida; family Hanleyidae; genus Hanleya; species Hanleya hanleyi. The sequence continues at coordinate 68,570 of JAVTVY010028604.1, forward strand.
AGCCTGTGTCAACGCCTTAAGGTCCTATCTTAACCCTCAACGTCCTATCTTAACACCTTAACGCCAGTATCAACGCCTTAACGTTCTATCTTAACGCCTTGACGCCCTATCGCAACGCCTTAACGCCCTATCTTAGCGGCTTAACGCATTGTGAACCGTCCAATCACACAAACATGCTTTGTTGACCATTGGCCCTTGACCCTTGATGAAAGCACGTCATCACCAGAAGTTGCGTTATCGCCCGCATGTCCGCTCTCTGGGTGGCAGTCCCGTATCTTCTTCCAAATGACATCATCACGGAAGTGACGTCATCAACGGAAGTGACGCCATCGCCGGAAATGATGTCATCGCACGCCTGTACACGCACCTGGTGATACCCTCGGACCCTGGTGTACCCTGTGCCCTATGGGCTATAGAGTACAGCGTGTATCGCCAGGTGCGTGTGCAGGAGTGCGATGGCGTCACTTCCGGGGTGACGTCACTTTCGGTGATGACGTCACTTCCGGTGATGATGTCATTTGGACGAGGATATCGATCTACCACCCAGGGTGCATTCCACACCTAAATGATGTGCGGCTAAAAACAGGCATGGGTTCGGATCTTCGGTCATAAATAGATGTAAAATCTTTAACAAAAACCCTGTAAAAGTATATATTTTCTAAATGGGCACACTCATGCCATTATTTCAGGAGACTTGTGAGCTATTGAAATTGAAAAGGAAAGACGTGCAATCCTCTTTAAACCTTCTTCGACTTTTTGAAAAGCTCTATAAAATATATGAAAATGTGTCAAATTCTACCCGCAATCCAGAGAAAACGTATGAAATGATTTTCCTTTTTATGTATATTAAAGTGTTTCCCGTCCATAGGACAATTTAAAATGCGAAAAAAAACAGGGGGTCGACCTACTCGATTTTTGTAAAATTGTATCGCCATAAAGGAATCATTATTTTCGCTTCCCGAAAAAGTGCGGATTTTGGCCCGCCAAATATTCAAATGCGGACACGATTAACTCTGTAGTGGCGAGTGGGTTCGATCAACAAGCAATTGTTATATCCTCGTTTGGAAAAATCGTTACGTCCAGCAGGGTGATACTATAGATATGAGTTAGTAGAAAGGTAAGAAGAATTACCATGCTGTCAAAATCGGGCGACCTTATTATAAAGGGCCACTTTGTGCGAAACCGTGGCAAGTGTGGATTGCACCCCCAGTGAGCAAACACGCGGGCGATAACGGCACTTCCGGTGATGACGGCATTTTCGGTGATGACGTCACTTTCGGTGATGATCAAAATATGTGTGTGTGCTTGGATGGTTGACAATGCGTAAAGGCGATACGATATGGCGGTAAGGCGTTGTGATAGGGCGTAAAAGCGTTAAGATATGACGTTAAGGCGTTGATACGAGCGTTAAGGCGTTAAGATAGGACGTTATGGCGTTGACACGAGGGTTAATGCGTTAAGATAAGGCGCTAAGGTGTAACGGCGACCGTTGACGGGCGTCACTGCATTTCGATGAATTAGTGCCAATTCCATGGGATATCTAGACTCATCACTCACTAACTCACTCACTCTCACACATGAAGATAAGCTACCAGGTAGCCAGATCGAACAAGGTCCTCATCTCCCCAAAACGTGCGCATGTGCACCTCCAAATATGCCTTTCCTCTACGACTCCTCATTGTGCATGCGCGTATCACCACCAGTCTGACTCTACCCGATAAGAGTTTCAATAGGATACATTACACTCAACATTTTGACTACTTATGCTAGGGCGTTAAGGCGTTAAGATAGGGAGTTAAGGCGTGAAGACCTTAGGATAGGGCGTTAAGGCGTTACTGTAAAACACTCTACAAAGGCCACAGAGCAATTATGCTGGGTTTCTGGTTGCTCTAATACTAAGGAGCAACTGCATTACTTTCCTTGATGTGATGTCGGAAATTGAGAGGATACACAATTTTCATTTTGGGGAAAACATGCACCCATCCGTCAAGCCACGGTCCGCTGGGTTTTCAATATTTCAGGGCTAAAGAATCGCTTTCAACATTATTTCAGTCATATCCCGACGAACCAACTAAGCACCACCCAACCAAGTTGCGTTCCTGTTGCCTCAAAGAAGAAATCTATCAAGCAACATGGAACCAGACACCCTCCATCCACCCTATATGACAGCACACAAGACACAGACAGGACGCTTACATACAATTATAGACAAGTGCATTTACAGTGCTTCTCAGCAAAATGCATTTAAGCAACAGGAACCCGTGCCAACCCAACCACCCGCTTCAGGGCTAAAGTCCATGTTTCCTGATTTTCCATGAAAAGTTTTACATGCACCCACTCATGACTGGAGGAGCGCTTAACATGGACACCCCCTATGACGCAGTATGTACGCCCACTATTGGCTCATCTCGGGGACGTCCTTTCAAATGCCCTTTTCCCCAAAATTCCCTGCCTGCGCATGCGCAGAATTGCGCTACTTCCACTCCACACCAGTCCAGTCGGTCGCGCTTCTACGAGTGCTTCAGACCCAATCGGAGCAATATTGATCCACCTCGACTTCAAACAACCACCCCAGATCGCTTATGCACGACTTATGCGCAGTCAGAACTTTTCAACATAATTCACCCCATGGCCACGAGACCCCTCCCATCGTGTTCTACAGCTCGGGGCAGAGAAAACAAGGAGTGGGTTTCCCATTGGGTCTAACATTGAACAGATCGGTGTCCACTGCGCCGGAATGGGCCTAACATGTCCACCCCAGACCTGCCTGAACTTTTCAGCAAACTTCACCCCATAGCCACGAGGCCCCTCTCCTCGTATTCCACAGCGTGCAAGACAGAAAAATACCGCGAATGTACATGAGTGTGTTTAACTTTGAACTAACTTAAGCGTACGGCCTTATTTAGGGACTCTTGCTTGCAGTCACGTGGCCGGAAGCGACCTTTGACCCGGAAGTGACCTTTGATCCGGATATGACCTTGACGGGGATGTGATGTCACCGGAATTGACGTCATCCGCGACGTCATAGTTGTAACGTAATTGGTAAATCCTAATCCGCTCAAACACACCGATCCAAGATTTGTATCTACGCATGGCGTAGTCAACCGCATGGCGCAATAGAGTAAAGTTGTATGTAGTTGGAAGCACAGGTTCATCGTTCTTGTTCTATCTTCTTACGACGTAAGAGGGCAAAGAAAACGAAAATGTAGTGACGTCATCACCCTCACGCTTCACTCTTTCTTGTGACACAATTTGCCGTCTTCCTACTATTGTCCGACACAGTCCGACAGGCTAAATCGGGGCCTTAGTTCCTTTTTATCATTAGACTATGGACCCATCAAGACAACACGGATCACTAAAGCTCACCTCTAAATAATTGAATTACCCCAGGTTGAAATGCCGAAACGGAAAATATTGAAGACCGACAAATTAGCTTCATGATGGATAATTTTCCCTCAACATAGCACTATTTTAGATAAAAACACACAATTTCTAGACCAAGGCGGCATTTCAAAGTTCATCATCATTATTCATGTTCAAGACAAGCGTTGTGTTTTATTTAGGATAGACAGGATCTTTGAAATTTTCAGAAATATTTGGTAAGCCTTAATTTTCCCTTGTCATTAGAATGACCAAATTTTATGACACAGTGATAACATGAGACATGAAATGACCAAAAAAAGTGAATTTCTTTGTTTGGAGAATTTTGTTTTTTTGTTTTTTGCCTTTGTGGAGCAAAAATGAGATGAAATGACAGAGAATTTCGCGACTTTCAGAAAATAAATAATAGAACAGTCCAGGAAAAGGAGAAATAAAATTACGCCATTAGGTTTTGGAGAATTTACGAGCAAAACTATCGATATCGTGGTCGTATCTACATTTTCGACTCGGCATGTGTACACCAATGGCCGCCGATATCTCGCCATTTGGCCTTCGACTTTACAACGAAATGAAGATAATTCAATAGAAAATAAACTACAGCAGATATAAAACTGACTGTTTCCACAAATGGAGACTTAGATCAGCCCATCTGTTCACATAGAAATCGAATGTTGCGGTTCGACTTGACGCAGAGAGTGGCAAAGAGTGCTTGATTTTCGAGCAAGAAGCCCAAATAAGCATGTCGAGGATTCATAAACTCATATAAGCATGTCGAGAATATTTTTCAACAGCACAGAAACGTCATAATTCAGCAAAATATGCAGATACTTAGCATACCAAGTAATTTATTCGCCAGTTTCATTGAAGAATTTTCTGAAAGAGGAGAAAATAGCCATGGAAAACGCTATTTTGAAAACAGAGTAGAATCAGTGACGTCACGCCTGTGATGTCAGTGAGGGAACATGTCAGTCTGTTCACAGTCACATTCTATATTGAAAAGCTTGAATTGAATGACCAGATGGGAGCATGTTCTCATACTTTTCCAAAGTTTGACCCACGCATACAAGTAGTGGTAGCTCAAAATAACAGTTCATATAAATAATAACATCAACAATTTGTCGAATATGATTAATTCTGGGGCTAACTTGATCAAGAAGAATTGCAATGCAAGCAGTCCTATATTTGCAGTATTGGTACAGACAGTGGACAAATAATAAGACACTTGTGATGGTTACTGATGCGATCAGAAGAAATTCTGGAATTCTAGTATATATGGAGACAAATATGAGACTGTTCTGTGAACTACAATATTAATAGAGTATTTGAATCAGGATATTGACCGCAAACATGCCAGATCAGTGCATGGTCGAGTTCCGTGTTATGTACTTCTATTTACAAATCAGAAACTCCAGACACACTACTTGTCGATGAAATGGCGTTTTAGTGAGACAATACACAAGTCATGTATCTGGAGATTACTCCACATTATACTCTAGACAATCCTTGTCAAGGGGAGATCACTCTAAGAGTCCAGTTACGTTGCTCTATTGTAAAGATGGTAATGGTGAACTAACAGGCAAATACATTACATTCTGCCTATTAAAATACACGCTAGCGAGAATCCAACAAAATTAATCAAATTTCATGTTTTAGAAGACATGCATCAGCCCATATGAAACTAAGAACATTTGAAGCTATATTAGGTTACCTACTATTCACCAGACAGAATGATATTTTCTTGTAAACAGTAGAAATCATCGGTTTTTATTCAAATACAAGAAGCATAGTTTGTGGTGAAAAAGTCAGCGTAGATATTGCGTTGCAATATATCTGTTAAAAAGATTCCTCCAACATTGACCTGTTTTCTCCACGCATTGGCTTTCCTGGAGAAGTGTTTGTTTTTTCTCCATCCTCCTGATTCGTTGAATGCTTCAGCTAAGATTTATTTTCCAAACAACCGCTGAATGCTACACTGAAGAGAGACGAAAGTTTTGCAGTCAATTTTTGGAAGCTTTGATTGTAGGCCAACTGCTGTCACTCGCCAACAAGGCAAACGGTGCCAGGCCGCTATAATTTCTCCGAGCGCCCGTCTCATATATGCTGTCTTTTCAGCCTTTGACAAGGAGAGAGAGAGAGAGAGAGAATTAAGTTGATAGGCATAACTGTTCAGAGCTGAAAATGGTGATAATCATCGATGTCAACGCTTGTCTTTTCAATGAAAGATTATCATATCTCAGAAAATTAGACACAGTGTAGGCTGCTCAACGTATACATGTGCATGAATATAGCGGCAAGTGGTACAGTAGTTTTGTGGGTTCCGAATCACCAGAAGTTGCGGATCACTTTCCTGAAGAACGCCTAATTTTTCTTGCAATAAAGCATCTGTGTAAATGTTTTCTCGGTTTATTGGAACGTTTCTGTGGACTCCAATAAATGTCAAACAACCGACCTGCGTTGTTTGCTTCTTGGTCAATTCGGCAAGGTGATGCCTCCGGTACTGCGCAACGGCAAATTGACGTTTGGTCAAAAAACGCGTGTGATTTCTTCAGTGTTAAATCTACGAGAAATAAGGTGGGTTTAATTGGTAATTTCAGTATTTATTTCACTGATAGAATCATATTTATGGTCAAACAATATATGTAATGATTTTCGATAAATCTTAACTCACCAGCATTGTAACAAAATGCCGCAGTAGAGATGTCAATTCCGGATCAACAAAATACTCTGTTTATTCCGAGTGATTACGTAACCGAAAATTGTGACACTGAAGACTTTGCACACGAACAAATATCCGAGGGCAAAGTTATTGTTTGGAATAATTTTAAGTCACGGAACGGGATGGTCTTAACCCCCTTACCAGCACCACCAAAGATTTCAAAATTTTCTTCATTTGTGTTCAGTATTAAAATTGTGAACAAATTCTTTCATCCATATAGTCAGATGCTAAATGGACAGATGTCCATTTGGAGAGTTTATATATTGTAATCTTGAAGACGCGACACAATTTCATTCTGCTGTCCGACACACATGGAAATGTGAGTGTTACTTTCTTAGAAATTTTGAATCTGAATTCTATGCAGTATAAGAGAGAAATAAATATCAGGTCCCATGACGAAACATTTTCTACAGGTTTCTATTGAATCAGGTCTATTAAGTTCAATCTTAAATGAAAGGTCTCGTCCCTGTACAAATAATCAAGGTTCGAACTACCGAAATGCTGCGAGAATTAATTTAATTAGTGAGGATAGTTGCCGTATATGGCCTGGTCAGACAGATCAGGCCGTCGTTGTCTATGAAGAATTTCGGCCTCAGTAATAGCAATCCAAAGTTCAGGCATATTATACACTGTTTTTTTTTTGTTTTTTTTGTTTTTGCCTATTGGGATATTGGTGACAGATGCCCGCTGAGGCTGTTCAAATAATTCCATTTTCAGTGGCTCTATAGCGATCACCAAATAGCGTGATCCGCTTCTCACCAAAGTGATTCGCTGGTGCACTGAGACGGACGTGATTTTCTTGTTTATTCACAAGCTCGATTAGAGAATATTTTACATACAATTATCGACCACAGATTTTTCTAGAAAATAATACCAAGAATCACTCTCAACTCTCAATACGAGATCGTCTAGATGTAAAAAGTGATTCGGAACTCCCCTATTAACTGTAGTTGACGATCGATAACTTTCAAAACGCTCGTCTTTTGTGTTGATTTTACATATTTTGGCGTTAAATACAATTATTTTAAGGTGTTTACTATCTTTCTGACATGAAATTATGCGCGTTTGATAATTTATTGCCTTTTTGAAAATTTCAACTTGACAAAAAAATGTCATAATCTTTCAGATCACCATTGCCCTTAAGACATAATTTTAGCCTATCATGCAAAAAATCGCTCAGTATTTACATGACCACACTGAGTGAAAAGTCGTCATGCAAGACGAAGTGACATGAATTCACGCGATTTCCAATAGTGGCACATGGGCAAGTGGTCGACCTTTGTTCCATTTGCTAACATGTCAAGTAACGTTAAAAGTGCTATCTCCGGTTACATGAACTGTAATATTAGCTAATTTGCGCGCGTGTTAGATCTTTCCTATCTGAGAAAGCCACACTTGCCTAATACAATACATTGTACGGCTAAACCCTGATACCATTCTCCAATTTTTGCTGAATGAACTTAGACAAGCGCACAGTGGCAGGTCAGGATGCCCTTACATGTAGGTCAAATCAGAAACACAACCGGACATTCAATGTGACGCTCGAATATGACTAGTCCTGACATGAGCTACGCTCATACTATTCAGCTTGTATCTCTCCTTGTTCCCCCGCTGATTCACATCGCCAAGTTCGCGCCTCTTGGCCGTAAGGGGGCGCTTTATCTGGTTACCCAATCGCTGTGCCGTAATAGCTCGGAGATAACCAGATTCCTCATACAAACCACGATTGGCTAACTACCTCACGTGACCGAAATTACGTCATGCCTTCATGATACTAGTAGTGAGATCACTACTCTCACGTAATGTGGAAGCCATGCCAATATTTTGACAGCGACACGCCTTCTAACCGCATCTCTCAAAGGAACTTTTCCCAGGCTTTATTAACAGTCAACATTCAATTCAAAATCTGAAATAATTGAACGGTGTTTTCACGTTACTATTCTATGCAGCTTGATCTCCTTATATACTCATGACGATAAAGCGTGGTCTTATCAGTGGGATATTAATAACATTTACAGGGATTTATTTGTTAATTATTTGAAGATATCAGTGAACAAATGTTTGCAATCAGTTGACGAACCTTACTAAACAATGGAGGAAGTTATCCAAAAATCTGTTCACTCTTAACTCAGAAATTAACGTAATTAGAGCTGTTTTGCCGTCCGTTTATTGATCGGTTTTGCCGTTAACGACATATGAACGTTTGAAAAGGGAGACAACGCCAAGCCTCTTCCGTAAGATTGTTTTTCATTGGCCATTGGTGGTTGGCCTATGCAGAGCGCCCCCTTACGGCCAAGAGGCGCGAACTTGGCGATGTGAATCAGCGGGGGGAACAAGGAGAGCAGGGACGTCAGTGATACAAGCTGTTTATCAGCGTAGACATGAGCCTACTGGTATCTCGATTTCAAAGTAATTAAGGGGATGATATCGTGGCAATTGTTTGAAATTCGTGTAATAGGAAAGAGTATCGAATATATTGAATTGAATATAGCAAAATCAAAATCACAATGTTGAAAAGCAGTTAAGAAAATTCTATATTGTGTCTGCTACAACAAAAACTATGTTATTTGGAAAATAGTGGGATTGTCCATGAGACAAGAAACATTTTGATATATTACTTTAATATATTCAAACAGAAAAAGCCCAATAAGAGGCTCTTTTACACGACTTTCACATAACTATGGTGTTCTATTTGGGCCAATTTGATCTCGCGCGTCGACTTGCAAAAGGGCGACGCGCGACGCGCGACGGAGAGGGCGACGTCGCCTTTCAAAACGCGACGTCGCCCTTTTCCGTCGCGCGTCGCCTTTTGCAATGTTAAAGAGATAGGCCAAAACTTATGGTGTCTTATTTGGGCCAATTGCCCTATCTCCTAACATTGTAAAAGGCGACGCGCGACGGAGAGGGCGACGTCGCCTTTCAAAACGCGACGTCGCCCTTTCAAAACGGACATTCGCGTCGCGCGTCGGACATCCGCGTCGCGCGTCGCCCTTTTAAAAAGGGCGACGCGCGACGGACATTCGCGTCGCGCGTCGCCCTTTTAAAAGGGCGACGGACGACGGACGACGGACATTCGCGTCGCGCGTCGCCCTTTTGGTTTACAAAAGTGCGCATGTCTGGGGGGAGCATCAATCAAATTATCAATTGAAGTTTGCCACTATAGGCTGTACAAACGTATTATATAAAATTCACAATCTTTGTTAACTTTCTCCTTTTATGTAAAGGCGTATCTGTGTTTGTACTTTGATGTGTTGAATTATAGTATATTTCACCGTACTGTATGGTATGCTATTGTTTAGAATTGTATTGTTTTGTAATATATTGAGTTGTAATATGTTGAATTGTAATATATTGTATTGTAATGTAATGTATTGAATGTACCTTCAATTAAAGGCTTTATGAAACGGGACACGAATTTAAATAAGCGGTCTTCTTGGGGCAACGCAAGTGGAAATTTAAACAAAGCATATGTGACTGTTTCTCTGACATCGACTGACCTTTCCAGGTTGTTTGACAAAATTATAATGGAATACGCTGTGAAGACTTTTTCAGATGCATTTCCATGTGCGTTCAATTAAAACTGTGTGTAAGCAGACATGGATATACATAAGCGATCTTCCTGGGGCGAGGCAAGTGGAAATCTACTTGGGAATCGAATTCTCTAGAATACCGGATCCATCAAAATTGAACGTTTTTTATGGAACCAAAGTTGCTGAGATAAACAAGATGATCGCCAATTAAAAAGGTCGGTATTTTAAAGTTACGAATTTGGCAAAGAAAAGTAAATACGTATATTCTATGCAACATGACGATCTGGAGTTTTCTGAACGCAAATATATTATTCTCAACTGCAGAAAGCTTCGGGGGTTTTAAACTTGTTGAGCTTTGAACCCGTTATAGCTATTCATATCTAGTTCTTGTTCCCTTCGCTGATTCAGACCGACATTTTCGTCTCTCTTGGCCACTCGGGCGCTCTGAACAGGCAATTACCGAGCACCAGTGATAATCAATTTTATGAACGGCCTTTTGGATAATGTTTACCTCAGCGACCAAAATGAAAGGGATAGCCGTGTATAGGCATCACTTTAACCCTAAATGTTCAGATTAAATGTTGCTATATGTGTCAAGATTTTTATATCAAATTTGTTCTTTGATTCAAACTGTGTATGACAATGATTCATACGTGCCTTGAAGTTCAATCGCCAGTCTGATCGTACTATGAATGTGAAATCGTTAAAAGATTGTATTGAGAACGTTTTATACGTTCTGGCACTTGAACACACTGTGCAAGCCATGAAATTCTAACTCATCAATAATATTAGAATAATATGTTCGCCTTGTCTGCGTTAAGGCGATCTCATATACCTAGTATATTTACAGGCGGCAGCTTTGAAATGACACAAAGTCATTCCCTTTATTGTCCTGGATTCCTGGGAATAAAATATGAATATGATCTAACAATACCAGAGTAGTTCAGTGCCATTTTTTACACCTTTACCCCTGGTGATTTGTAACGACCAGCCAAGTCACGGTTTTGAAGATTTGAAATGGTCAACGACGACCGTTTTGATAGCCAATTTGCCGTAGCCGTAGCTCCCTTTGTCGGTTTCTGTTCAATCTGGAGTTCGATCAATTGAAAGTTTCAGGTCCATTGCGCAGCGGTTAGCACGATGAGAGACGGAACTGTTCCTCGGGCTTGCCTTATCGTCGATTAAGTGAAGGGATTCAAACAATACAATGAATCAAATTCAGAGTGTGGATCTAACCGTGAGTATTTGATCCAACTGGAACACTGGAGCATTGGATGACACAGATAAAGCGCGAATAAAAGTAGGTCCACCCGCAGATTAAGCATAAAATCCGCGGATTAAATGAGCGTAGCCCACAGATTGGAGGGCATGTAATTCATGTTACATGACGTTAATTTGAAGAAATAATTGTGAAAAGGAGCCGACACTTTGTCCTGAGGTTATGTGGGTTAAAGGTCATTCAAGAAAGTAGTTAAACGTGAAACTCGTTCATTAGTTAGCATGAATAAATTATCTCTTTGTTCTGTGTTTGTGTTAACACCTCAGTCAGCCAGTGTTGTTGTTTACCTGGGTTTTCCTACCGATTTTCCCATACACATTATACATGCAAAACTACGGAACCGTGGATAGGACATAGTTAATATTTTTTTAAATTTTCCCCGAGATAATATCTAGGGGAAATTCGCCATTGGTCAATTATCTAGGGGGGGGGGGGGGGGACTAATTTACCCCGAGGTAATCATCTGGGAGGAAATTCGAGATTGGTCAATTATCTCGGGTGAAATTATCTCGAAGGAAATTAATTTTCCTCTAGATATCTATAGGGGGAAATTCGCGATTGGTCAATTATGTCGGGTGAAATTATCTCAGGGTAAATTATTTTTCCCCGAGATGATTGACCAATGACAAATTTCCCCCTAGATAATTATCTCGGGGGATATTGTCTCGGGGAAAATTAATTTCCCCCCAGATAATTTCACCGGAGATAATTGACCAATCGCGAATTTCCCCCCAGATAATTTTTACCAATGGCGAATTTCCTCCTAGATATTAACTCGGGGGATATTATCTCGGGGAAAATTAAAAAAATATTAACTATGTCCCCTCTACGGTTCCGTACAAAACCCTGCGGCCGTGGTAGCCCCAGAAATGTGCCTTTGTCTTGTGAACTTGTGTTATTTATGCTGCGCTACCTGGTACGCCAGCGCGATATGAACACAGCCTGGCTACGTTCGAGGCAATTTCAACGCACCACCACCGCTTCCAATACGCCAAATATCGTAAAACTGAAATAATGATATTCGCAAACACATTGGACTAATGATTATATTCAAATGTTATATCATATCCTTATCCTCCCCCTCCCCCGACAATAATTTGAAAGGTAGTGGTTTGAGAATATTCACTAATTTATTTGTCTTTCAGCCAATGAAAAGTCTGGTTTCATAGGTCAAATAAAGATTTTGGTGTGTTTACATGTAGGGTGTATGAGTTGGCAGCAACTGTAACAGATACAGGCTGGACTGTGTGGATACCAAATTAGTGCAAAGGTGAGTCCTCCAGAATTCTCCCTAAAAACTAACAATAATTCAGCGTATATTTGTGCTCATAATAGGATAGCAGACTTTCGCGCTGCTCCCTCGACTGACGCAGATTGACATCAGAGCACAGGCGTCCGAGTCAAGTCGACAACCCATTTCACCAACAGGACATGCCAAGTGGTGACCTACATTACACATAACTCAAGATTTCCTTTCTGGCATTGCCGTGAATGTCTTCAGACATGATCATAAAATAGCTAATCTCGCAATATAATTATCAATAGCTCACCAGCGAATCTTACATCTGACAGCTCAGAATACTATCGTCGGACCCAGCTGTCCAACTGATCCAGCTCAGAATATTGTCTATCTGACCCAGATCAGAATACTGACCATCTGACCCAGCTCATAATATTGTCCATGCGACCCAGCTCGTAATACTGTACATGCGACCCAGCTCGTAATACTGTCCATGCGACCCAGCTCATAATACTGTCCATGCGACCCAGCTCATAATACTGTCCATGCGACCCAGCTCATAATACTGTCCATGTGACCCAGCTCGTAAAACTGTCCATGCGACCCAGCTCATAATACTGTCCATGCGACCCAGCTCATAATACTGTCCATGCGACCCAGTTCAGAATACTGTCTGTCTGACCCAGCTCAGAATACTGTCTGTCTGACCCAGCTCAGAACACTATCTGACCAGCTCATAATACTGTCCATGCGACCCAGCTCATAATACTGTCCATGCGACCCAGCTCATAATACTGTCCATGCGATCCAGCTCATAATACTGTCCATGCGACCCAGTTCAGAATACTGTCTGTCTGACCCAGCTCAGAATACTGTCTGTCTGACCCAGCTCAGAACACTATCTGACCAGCTCATAATACTGTCCATGCGACCCAGCTCATAATACTGTCCATGCGACCCAGCTCATAATACTGTCCATGCGACCCAGCTCATAATACTGTCCATGCGACCCAGTTCAGAATACTGTCTGTCTGACCCAGCTCAGAATACTGTCTGTCTGACCCAGCTCAGAACACTCTCTGACCAGCTCATAATACATAATACCATGCGACCCAGCTCATAATACTGTCCATGCGACCCAGCTCATGATACTGTCCATGCGACCCAGCTCATAATACTGTCCATGCGACCCAGTTCAGAATACTGTCTGTCTGACCCAGCTCAGAATACTGTCTGTCTGACCCAGCTCAGAACACTATCTGACCAGCTCATAATACTGTCCATGCGACCCAGCTCATAATACTGTCCATGCGACCCAGCTCATAATACTGTCCATGCGACCCAGCTCATGATACTGTCCATGCGACCCAGTTCAAATACTGTCTGTCTGACCCAGCTCAGAATACTGCCCATCTGACCCAGCTTAGAATACTGTCCACCTGATCCAACTCCGAATACTGTCCAACTTATCCAGCTCATAATAATCGGATTCAGCTTGGAATACTACTACCCATCTGACCCAGTTCAGAATACTATCCATCAGACCTATATTGTAGCTCAGAATATTGTCCATCTGAGCCAGCTCAGAATTCTGCCCATCGGACCCAGCTCGGAATACTGTCTATATAACCCAGATCAGAATACTGTCTCTGTAACTTGACTCAACTTGGCACTATACTCTCCATCTCACTCGGATCATAATACTGTCCATCTGACCCAGCTCAAAATATTGTCCACCTGATTCATTTCAGTATACTGTCCATCTGGCCGCCCGTGGGGCTCCCGGGGTTTATCAGGGATGTCGTCGTGCACACTCCTATCCATGGTAAGAATAGGCTTCAGCTCCTCAGACAGAATGTCGTAAGAGGCGACTAACTGGGGCATCAGGGGGTTTCCCGAGTGTGAAAAGGAATAGAACATGACGTGTGGGGTGCCGCGGTGTGGCCCAGATGTCTCGTTTGCTGAAACCCCAATGCCTCTAAACTCTCGTTTTCGGTATACTTTCCACTTCCGGTTCCTCACGCCCATTTAGAGCGATCTAGCCATCCATAATTTAGTGCAAATTTTAACGCAGTCATTTGATGAGGCAGAAGAACAAAACAGCCTTCAGAGTGATAGCCCAAACATATCCCATATGTTGATAGTACGGCACTATTCCTCCTGAATAATTGTCAAAATCTTCTTATTTTATAGGTTAAAGATGCCACGAAAAAAAGCTACTAAAACTGGAGAAGTTGAAGCAATAACACGCAACCAATCTCCAACCAAGAGGAAGAAGATTCCATTAAAAAATGGACCAAAGACCAAGAAAGTGAAAACGGAGCCGTGCGAGGCTGGAAATGTCTGTGATGATGGAAATGTCTGTGATGATAAACAGAAGAATTTAGACACGACATACGGTATTGAAGATTCTATCGAGTCTGAGAATGGACAAGAGAGGGAAATGTTGAACAAATCTGATAACCAACACACAGAGACAAGTAATGCCAGGTCCAGGACGGGTCGGAAAATGCCGGCAGCAAAACCAGCCAAGTCATATGTTACTCAGGAAAATAGTACGGGGATCATTGCTAGCAATGTTGAAACGGCTATGAGTGACAAAGGGTCAAGAAGACAGAAACGTTCTATTTTTGCGCCGGATGCCACTGACATTTCGTCCGTCAGAACAACAAGGAGTCGTGCTAAGAAACAAGATGTATCTATACCAGATAAGACAGTGTTGTCGGTCTCTGAGAAAGGAAAGAAAACAATACAACGGAAAGGTAAACAAAAAACAAGAGTGGCGGTGGATGAGACTTTACCTGAGGACACAAAGGTCGTGGCTGTTAAAAGACGGACAGCAACAATAAAGAAAGAAGCAAATGCCGCGACTGTTGTCCCACAGGGAAAGCTTATTACCGCGACTGTTGTCCCACAAGGAAAGCATATTACCGCGACTGCTGTCCCACAAGAAAAGCCTCTTACCTCGGCTGTTGTCCAAAAAGAAAAGACGGTTACCGCGACTGTTCTCCCACAAGGAAAGCCTACTACCGCGACTGTTGTCCCACAAGGAAGGCCTCTTACCTCGGCTGCTGTCCCAAAAGAAAAGCCGGTTACCGCGACTGTTGTCCCACAAGGAAAGCCTGTTACCGTGGCTGCTGTCCCACAAGAACAGCCTGTTATCGTGCCCAAGTCGAAGAAGTTTGTTGGAGCTCACCTCAACATTACAGGTTATTATTGTAAACAGTTTTGTTTTTCAGAATATTCAGTGTTCTCCGCTTTTTCGAAAAATATAAAATCCTACAAAAGTCCCATATTGCACATGCGCCCTGACTATATTGCTGTACAGACCACCTTCCTACGCCGATCGGTTTGGATATTTCCGCCAAGTGGTTCGATAAATACTAATAAAAAAATTGGTTTTCAGACCCACACGCTTCAAGTTTCAAAACGTTCGATTTGTCCGTTTCTTCGGTGGAGATTTTTGTAGGAAATTAGGTCAATTCCAGTTGGCCTCCGAGATTGTTGACTAGGCGTCACCGTCTACTCACTGTGCTGCATAGGAACCGTAAACTGGGGCTACTTTGGTCCATCTTGATGATATTTTATATGTAACGTGCTATATAGTTTTGTGAGGAGCGTATGACGAATATGACAGCTGGCATAGTTTATTAGGTTTTCAGCCATTGGCTTATTAGTTCCATTACTATCATTATTTCTCCTCAGCCACTGATCTTCTCGTCTGAACCGCTGAACCGATCGACGCGATATTTGGCATACATGATCGATGGATCGAGGTCTTTCAGCAGTCCTCATTTGAATGTGATCCATAAACAAATAAGTCGGATTTTCAAGCAAGTGATTTTGATGGCGAAAACGGCTATACATATGTTATTCGACCTGGCGTTGAGGAAGAAAATAGTTTAAAGCATACTTATCATATGTTTGTCATGTTGACAGGAGATTCTAATTTTCTTATCTCCCATTCTTTCAGAAATTGTATTCACGGTATGTAACTTGGGGGATTACACACAAACATCCCCTCCACCAGACCCTCTATACAACTTAGATGCAGACACCTGCATGACTTGGCTTGGTTCACTTGGCAGGATAGGGTCACAGAAACAGGCTTATTAACAATCTAGACAATTTAGTCGACGATAAGCCGAAAGAATTTTGGAAAATATTGGAAGAACTTAAAGAGAATGACAATCCAAAAAAGGAAGATACAGAAAATGTATCACCAGATGAATGGTTAAAACATTTTGAGAAATTAAATGTAAAAAGTAAATTCAGTTCAACTGAGAATTTCATTGATACAAATTTACAACATCTAGAACAGCAAACTAATTTCAGTGAGTTAGACTATAGAATAAAAGAAAATGAAATTAGTAAGGCAATTAAAGGACTCAAAACACAAAAAGCAATTGGCCTAGATGGTATCTGTAACGAAATGCTGAAATATGGCTATACCAGTCTTGGTTCATGCATTCAAAAACTATTTAACCTTACTTACTCCAATGCGGTTTATCCCCGATGCTGGAGTGAAGGTTACATCTCTCCTATTCACAAGTCTGGTACTAAGAAAAACCCCTCCAATTATCGAGGAATTACTATAACCAGTAATATTGGCAAACTATTCAACTCAGTTCTTAATACCAGGTTGGAAAATTTTCTCTCCTCTCGCGATATCATTAGAAAAGAACAATTGGGCTTTACTAAAGGTGCGAGGACCTCTGATCATATGTTTGTTTTGAAAACATTGGTAGATTCATACCAACAGGTTGAACACAAACCAATGTACGCTTGCTTCGTTGATTTCTCGAAAGCATTTGACAAGGTTTGGCATACGGGTCTTTTTTACAAACTGCAGTCGATCGGTATAGGTGGACAATTTTACAAGATTTTAAAAGATATGTATAATAACAATATGCTATGTGTAAAGGTTGCTGGTGCACTGACAAACTTTTTTCAATCATTCACTGGTGTTCGTCAGGGCGACAATTTAAGCCCAAATCTTTTTAAGATTTTCATTAATGATCTACCATCCATATTTGATAATTCATGTGACCCGGTATTCCTTGGGACCACACCTCTCAATTGTTTATTGTATGCAGATGATGTTGTGCTATTGTCTGACAGTAAGGAAGGTTTACAACTATCCCTTGATAAACTACAATTATACTGTGATAAATGGAGTCTGGAAGTGAACATAGCTAAAACTAAATGTATGATATTTAACTGTAAAAGTGGAACATCTCCAAAATCATTCTGTCTTGGTGATGCCCAAATAGAAACAGTACAGTCGTACACATATTTAGGAATTACATTTAACCCATCTGGAACGTGGAAATTGGCCAAAGTTCAACTGAATGGCAAGGCATCTAAGGCATTCTTCAAAATTCGAAAATGTTTTTCATGTAACCCTCCTGGAATCACCACTTCTTTGCATATATTTGATCATACTATTAAGCCTATTTTACTCTACTGTTCAGAAATATGGGGATCATCCATTGTTACAAAATTGAGTAAAAAATCATTTTTAGATAACTATATTAAGAATGAACCACTTGAAAGACTTAACTTGAAGTACTGTAAATACATTCTGGGGTCAACTCCAAATGTACAAATTGTGCTGTGTTAGGTGAACTCGGTCGACGTCCTATGCTAATTGATGTTATTTGTTCAATGCTTAAATACTGGCGTCGCTTATTTGAAATGCCTGATGATACGTTATTAAAGAAAGCTTTTGATTTTTCTATCAAATTGGACACCCAAGGAAAAAGACCTGGGTAACGGGTATTAAATGTATATTGTCATTCTTAAATCTAAGTCATTTATACGAACAGAAAAAAAGTTTATCTGTTGGTAGCTTAGTTTCCAAAGCTGCAAGAAGTTTCTCTTCTGTATTTTGTAACTGGTGGAATGAACAACTGTTTACCGACCGTCCCAACGTAGCGTATGGTAACAAACTCAGAACATATAGAACCTTCAAGCTAAATTTTGTGTTGGAACCTTACTTATCTATTCTGAATCGAGATCATCGCAGTGACTTATGTAAGCTACGAACAAGTAGCCATGACCTTCAGATTGAGAAAGGTAGATTTGCCAAAGTACCAGCAGATAAGCGTTTATGTACTCTTTGCAATGCTGGTAAGGTTGAAGATGAATTCCATTTTTTAATGGAATGTAATAAATATGATAATTTTCGGGACATATTTCTATTTAAATGTGATAGCATGAATGCCAACTTTTCTCAACTCGATATTTCAAACAAATTTATTTGGCTCTTATCGTGCGAGGATCCAATTATTGTGAAAAATTTAGGTAAGTTTGTTCATGATTGTATGAGCGCACGTAGCAATATGATTGATGGTTCGGCATCTAAACATGACAAATGTGTTACTGGTACAGGAATAACAGATGTTAGCTAATATACGTTTTTAGTGTTACAAACAGATACTAGTCAGTAAGATCATAATTTATTGTAAAATGCCAGCGAAATCGCTGCTCCTGGCATTATTGTTCCTTGTATCACGACTGTTATTTTTCTGTAAATCAAATTATTTCTAATCAACTAGGTTATTCTATATGTATATATACTTAATTATCTTCGCTTGATTGTATATCTGCTCGATAACGGGCGCTGTGATCAGCAAATAAAGAACCTTGAACCTTGAACCTTGATAGGGTCAAACTCCAAGTCATCATATCTAAATAGAAGTGACCTGCACAATATAATTGCTATTCTACCATTGTCAGAATTTGTAACCTTCCAAACTGGGGGTGTACTGACAGGAGGAGGTACATGTAAAAAATATGATGCCATGAGAGGATGCATCACAGCATAGCTCCAGTCCATCTAACCATGAGGACTTCACACTGTATCTCATTACTGTATTTTTGTCATTTACTGCTGAAGGATATGCTTTCTACAATCTGAAAAAAGTTAAATATTTTACAAATGTTGATAACATGCAGAGGAGACATTATCTATCCTTTCATTAAGTTGGTTTCATAATAATGTGTTACATGTGCAATTACACTGATTAACTAGAGATCCTTGTTGAGAGAAATGCGCTGGACTGGACAAATTGTGTGGCTCTTCGCCATGGGACTGAACATCAAAGAGTTAGTGGAATTATTCTAACAGCCTGTTTTACATTTAAATAGCCCCAGTTCAGTGCCCAAGGCCCTAGTTTTTCTGAAAGTCACTTCGAGTAATTAATTGTCATTTCACGCCATTTTTTTTTTAACAAACTTCCAACAATGAAATACTTTTTTGGTCATTATATGGCTCATGTGTCATTATAATGGTAAGGTACGTTTTTTTCTAATTTCGACTTGGCAGAAACCTTTCAAAATCTCGTGTTAATGCCCAGCATAGTCTGAGGGCTTGTGTTAATGCACAGTAATTGGATCATAGTGTGAGACCTCGAGTTAAATGTCTAGTCATTGGATCATAGTCTGAGAGCTCGTGTTAATGTCCAGTCATTTGTGCCAACGGTCAGTTATTGAATGCTACAGCTATATTTTGGCGTCTGTTGCAATGACCATATTGTTGAACAGCGTATCAAATTAACAGCTATCCTCGCTTAGTGCTCAGCAGCAAGAGGATAGATCATGGACTGATTGGTCCGGTGTCGAGATAATGTACATTTTGTATATGACTGGGTTGTCGTGATGTGACTGAAAAGTTGTTGAAACGACATTAAAATCCTATTTACTCGTTCTCTCACACTACCATTTGTTTTCCTGACCAGTGCAATTCATCTGATCGTGAAATGTTTCACTATTACACGTTGATATGAAAAAATGGCAGATACGTGGAACGTTTAATTAATGTTTCCTTTTGCCCATAGGTGGGTTGGAGGATACTGTTTTTGATGCTGTATCGATCGGAGCGTTTGCCTTTGGACTCTTCCTCAAATCTCACAGATCTTGGAAATGTAAACCCTTAGGAGATGCTGCAGCAAAAAGGTTCATTTCTGCTTACAAGGTAATTGACTTACAGCAGTGGTGATGTTTAGATGTCCAGATATTACTCATTATTTTTGTAGATGTTCAATAATTTTCTCCAGTTCCACTAATTGTTAACAATACAGAATGTCAACTTATTCTTGTCATTAAGGGATTCGCACGATCCAATAAGTAAGTATTATCTGAGAAAACGAATATATACAAAAAAGTCCGTTCCTTTTTTATTTTCCAAAATCTGTAAAAACTACCTACTTATTTTGGATGGTCCCTGTAGGATGCCTATATTCGGAAAGCTTGCATCATTGTACACTGTAGAACGCTTCAACTTTTATACTTCATTCATAATTTAAAGTCGCATTTTCGAGTTTAAATCCGTTGTTCAATTTCCTAATTTTCATTTCGAGTGCCCAATTTCAGGTTTTAAATTTTCAAATTTCAGGTACCCGGTAACATTTTCGACTAAAAATTTTCAAATTTCAGTTTACATTTTCAACTTCCAATTCTTTTATCAGTCCCTCAGCTAATTGGACTTAACTGCTATAGCCTCATATTTGGTCTCGATCTACAGGCGGAGTCCAATGTTCATATATATTTTATGTCACACCTACTTGAAATATGGTTCAATAATGCCATACGAATATGGTGTATTGATTATGGACGACCGCTGTCGGAATGTCAGAGTATTCGAAGCATACTAGCATGGAACCTAACACCCTCCATCGGAGAATGGATCGGAACATCTATATAATTGGGACATTGCAGTTCACCTTATTAACATATTTGTCTTCAATAATTTGGGGTGCAGCTTCTCTCATATTTTCATTATTATTAAGGTTAGAGAGCTCGGAACTTAGCTGATTTAATATTTGGCAGATGCTTTTTTTTATGCCAATTCACAGTAGAAACTACATAACAGTTAGAGAATATCGAAATAGTTCAATGCTTTTGGACACTTTTACGACGAACATTGAAGAAAAGCGGCGTCGATGCCAAGCTTTATAACGTTCATAAAGTTAGACCGCGGTTCGCAGTTCGCAGGTCATTATTCGAGGATATGGAAATCTGTATTTTTTTATATTATGAGTACTTTGAACTTCAACCTCTGCATAGCAAGAGAGAATGTCATGCTCTATATCTTTGCATATTCATATCCCAAATCTGACGCCAGGGGGCGTCACTGAATGACTGGTCCCGAATAATGAACTGCGAACCACGGTCTAACTTTATGAACGTAGCTTTATATGGTCACCATGTTGAATGAGCTATGATAGCAGCTCATTTAAATACTAGCGCACACAGTAAACTTTCTTTTCCGTGCATTTTGAAGAGAGATTGTTATTTGACCTAGAGAAGTGATATGACGTCACGGAGATGGCCCACTTTGGAAATATTACTCAATAGTAGAGACTGTTGTATCAAATCGGTCTACTCTCACAACTGCTTGAATGTATTCGTGATGCTCTTTTGGGGGGTTATGCAAATAGGCTCAAAATGATCTGAAAATGATCAGCTATAAAGTGTCAGGGTTCCTGCTGCAATTCTAGATGGGGGTATTCCTCCTTTCATTCCCAATAACATTGTTTTGTATTCTCTTTTTCTTGACCAGGAACATGGAATAAGCCCTAACATGATTGTACCTCACGGCTCATATCTGCTGAATTGTGGCGCGACCAATAACGAGGTCTTGTTGAAGAGTCGGGAGGGGCTGGTGGACGAACTTCAAAGATGTGACAAGCTTGGTCTGACCTTGTTTGTATTTCATCCAGGTATGAATAAAGGCGATAATAGACCGTGTAATGTCACAGTTTGGGCGGCATTTTATCCTCCGTCAACATCACAATTCACACCAGCTACATGGTGCATTTATTAAATGGCAATTAATTTCTTATGAGGTCTTCCAGTATGATGGCGTCTAAACTAGCTCGGGTTCTCCTATTTATAACTGATGATAACTGGGATAAATATGATAAATATTCGTTAAGGGAGAGGGAAAGGGGAGGGGGAATAGATCCCGTTAACTTTTCAAAGTGAGAATGTGATTAAACTATCCGTGATATCTTGTGAGGATAAGAAATAATCGTGAAATAAAACAGGGGGTCACCAAACTATTTGTAGAAATATTGCGTAATTTGTGTATGTATCCTCTGATGGCGGTTCAATCTTAATAAATTAATATCCTATCAATGCTCCCCAATCGTATATGTCGCTATATGGGATCTTACGCATTTCAATTGAAATTGGTGTTCAGAGCGCCCAGGTCATAAATGTTTAATTTAATTTTATGACATCATGGCCGCATTTGAACTGCTTTATTTGTAGACGTGGAGGGGGGGGTAAGGTTAGGTATCCGCTTTAACCCAAGGTTTATGCCAAAGACCAGTCCATATTTCTACCCCGCTTTTTGGTGCCAATCTGGTGGGAGAGCGGCAACATCAGGAGATACCCCGACAGCGTGGCGCCTGGTTCGGCTGGGCCAATGAAAATGCCCCTACCACTATGTTCCCTTCAAAGTATTATGAAGAGTTCTCGGAATTGGTCAACACTCGCGTTAGTGCATGCCGGTTATATCCCACAGACGACATATCCAAACAGGGGAGCAGATAGGATATAATTTTAATTAGATTCATGGCTGTTGTATTTAGGATCCACCTGTGGGGAGATAACTCTGGTGGAATGTATACAGAAGATAGCAGAGAGTATCAACCAGGCCCATGCTAAATCCAAACACGTCACCACAGGTACGCCAGTAGTAGTATAAACCCCGAAAAGGTCTCATTGCCATCTTTGCACTTAAACTTGAGGGGTAACTCTTGATTTCACTAAAGAATCCGACAGAGGGCGCCACCAGCTCAAGAGAGCTCCCCCGCAAAAGGGAGGTAACTCTTGATGCACTTTTGTGGTTTTTGGCAAATGCCGGGTTATCTTCCCTGATTCGAACATTTGCATATTAAATCTATACGGGGAAATGCCTGTATGGGGTATGGATGGTCCGATCGGGTCGTATGAGGTATCAATATAAAGCATTTGTGAAGGGGCATCTGATCGGCTGGGTGTGGGGTTGAAATAGCGTCATTCTGCGCATGCGCGGTGGCCAAAGGGTATGGAAATAGACGTTTTGGAGCTAGGGGAGCCACTAATGGTCCGATTGGGTCGAGTGAGGTATCAAAGTGAAGCATTCGTGAAGGGGCATCTGACGGGCTGGGTGTGGGTTGAAATGTCGTCATTCTGCGCATGCGCGGTGGACCAAGGGTATGGAAATAGACGTTTTGGGGTCTAGGGGAGCCACTAATGGTCCAATTGGGTCATATGAGGTATCAATGTGAAGCATTCGTAAAGGGGCATCTGAGGGGCTGGGTGTGGGTTGAAATATCGTCTTCTGCGCATGCGCGGTGGACCAAGGGTATGGAAATAGACGTTTTGGGGTCTAGGGGAGCCACTAATGGTCCAATGGGGTCATATGAGGTATCAGTGTGAAGCATTCGTAAAGGGGCATCTGATGGGCTGGGTGTGGGTTGAAATATCGTCATTTTGCGCATGCGCGGTGGACCAAGGGTATGGAAATAGACGTTTTGGGAACTAGGGGAGCCACTGATGGTCCAATGGGGTCATATGAGGTATCAATGTGAAGCCTATGTGAGGGGGCATCTGACTGGACTAGTGGCTCGGGCGTTGTCACCATTCTGCGCATGCGCAGACAGGGTATTGTGGGGAAAAGGGTATGGAAATAGACGTTTTGCGATCTAGGGGAGCCCCTAATGGGCCGATGGAGTGGTATGGGGTATCAATGTGAAGCCTATGTGAGGGGGCATCTGACTGGGCTAGTGGCTCGGGCGTGGTCACCATTCTGCGCATGCGCGGTAGACCAAGGGTATGGAAATACACGTTTTGGGGTCTAGATGGGCCACTAATGGTCCGATGGAGTCGTATGAGGTATCAATGTGAAGCCTATGTGAGGGGGCATCTAACTGGACTAGTGGCTCGGGCGTTGTCACCATTCTGCGCATGCGCAGACCGGGAATTTTGGGAAAAGGGTATGGAAATAGACGTTTTCGCATCTAGGGCAGCCCCTAATGGGCCGGTGGAGTCGTATGAGGTATCCATGTGAAGCATTCGTGAAGAAGCATCCGACGGTTGGAATATCATCAGTCTGCGCATGCGCAGTAGACAAAGGGTATGGAAATAGACGTTTTCGGATCTAGGGGAGCCCCTAATGGGCCGATGGAGTCGTATGAGGTATCAATGTGAAGGCTATGTGAGGGGGCATCCGCCTGGACTAGTGTCTTGGCCGTTGTCAACATTCTGCGCATGCGCAAACAGGGAATTGTGGGAAAAGGGCATGGAAATAGACATTTTGGGGTCTAGGTGGGCCACTAATGGTCTGATTGAGTCGTATGAGGTATCAATGTGATGCATACGTGAGGGCGCATCCACCTGGATGGACGGGTGTTAGGAATATCTTCATTCTGCGCATGCGCAGGCAGGCTGTAGTATGGAAATAGACATTTTGAGGCCGATACGGACCACTATTGGTCCGAATATGTCTAGGGAAGTGTTATTTTGTAGCTCTCGGGGTGTAGACCACGACCTGAAGGGATGTCCACGTCACCTGTGACGTCACTGTTGACGTCCTCAGTGAGAGTAGTAGCGAAAGCGGGACTTTTGGAGATGCGATGGAGTGCATTTGGAGTAGATAACGGCCTATTTTTCCATCCAACTACCTGGTAGAGTTACCTGTGAGTGTGAGTGTATGCGCGCGTGTGAGTGAGTAAGTGTGTGAGTGAGTGTGAGTGAGTGAGTGAGTGAGTGAGTGAGTGAAGCGCGCACAACGCCGGTGAGGCGTCCACAACATCCGTCTTAACGCATGGACGCACTAACGACGGTGAGTGAGTGAGTGAGTGAGTGAGTGGGATCCGACTGGACTAATGGTTCCTCCGTTTTCATCATTTTGCGCATGCGCAGTGTGGCCGTAGTATAGAAAGCAGGCATTTTGGGGATTCGTGGAGGTTTGTTGAGTGGTTGCCCATCCCTGGTCAAATGGACCGTGTGGGGTATCAGTGTGAAGCTCTCGAATGGCTGTCACCCGTCAAGGCCTTACGCCTTAACGCCTGTCTCAACGACTTAAAGCCCTAGCATAACGCCTTGACGCCATGATACAGACAGATGACAGAACAACAACAACAACAAGGATGAGAGAACAACAACAACAGCAGGGTTTTTCATATAGTTTATTTTCCCCTCCATCATAACATACCTACGCTGGGGGAGCCGCGTTGGGTAGGTTTACAATTCAAGAAGTCTCTTGTCCAATCAGAGGCCGCCATTTGGCATTGCATCTGCCATAGTCGTTCTTGTCCGTTAGATGTATTCTCAGCTGCTCTTGTTCAATCAGAAGTCGCCGTTTCAGAAAGTTCCATCTTTGCTCGGTGTGACCTAATATGATTCTTACTCATTCATTCATCCGCCTCAGATATTTGTTTGCGCATTCTGAGTATCTATCTTAGAGCTCCAAGAGCTCCGGAGCTCCGAGCTCCGGAGCCCCCTGAATGTATTCACCCATGCACTGATAGATACTCAGAATGCGCAAACAAATATCTGAGGCGGATGAATGAATGAGTAAGAATCATATTAGGTCACACCGAGCAAAAATGGAACTTTCTGAAACGGCGACTTCTGATTGGACAAGAGCAGCTGAGAATACATCTAACGGACAAGAACGACTATGGCGTATGCAATGCCAAATGGCGGCCTCTGATTGGACAAGAGACTTCTTGAATTGTAAACCTACCCAACGCGGCTTCCCCAGCGTAGGTATGTTATGATGGAGGAGAAAATAAACTATATGAAAAAACCTGTTGTTGTTGTTGTTGTTCTCTCATCCTTGTTGTTGTTGTTGTTCTGTCATAGCGTCAAGGCCTTATGCTAGGGCTTTAAGTCGTTGAGACAGGCGTTAAGGCGTAAGGCCTTGACGGGTGACAGCCATTCGAGAGCTTCACACTGATACCCCACACGGTCCATTTGACCAGGGATGGGCAACCACTCAATAAACCTCCACGAATCCCCAAAATGCCTGCTTTCTATACTACGGCCAGACTGCGCATGTGCAAAATGATGAAAACGGAGGAACCATTAGTCCAGTCGGATCCCACTCACTCACTCACTCACTCACCGTCGTTAGTGCGTCCATGCGTTAAGACGGGCATTGTGGACGCCTCACCGGCGTTGTGCACGCTTCACTCACTCACTCATTCACTCACTCTCACTCACACACTCACTCACACGCGCGCATACACTCACACTCACGGGTAACTCTACCAGGTAGTTGGATGGAAAAATAGGCCGTTATCTACTCCAAATGCACTCCATCGCATCTCCGAAACTCCCGCTTTCGCTAGTACTCTCACTGATGACGTCACAGGTGACGTGGACATCCCTTCAAGTCGTGGTCTACACCCCGAGAGCTACAAAATAACACTTCCCTAGACATATTCGGACCAATAGTGGTCCATATCGGCCTCAAAATGTCTATTTCCATACTACGGCCTGCCTGCGCATGCGCAGAATGAAGATATTCCTAACACCCGTCCACACAGGTGGATGCGCCCTCACGTATGCATCACATTGATACCTCACACGACTCAATCAGACCATTAGTTGCCCACCTAGACCCCAAAATGTCTATTTCCATGCCCTTTTCCCACAATTCCCTGTTTGCGCATGCGCCGAATGTTGACAACGGCCAAGACACTAGTCCAGGCGGATGCCCCCTCACATAGGCTTCACATTGATACCTCATACGACTCCATCGGCCAATTAGGGGCTCCTCTAGATCCGAAAACGTCTATTTCCATACCCTTTGTCTACTGCGCATGCGCAAACTGATGATATTCCAACCCCAGACCCACCCCGTCGGATGCTTCTTCACGAATGCTTCACATGGATACCTCATACGACTCCATAGGACCAATAGTGACCCACCTAGACCCCAAAACGTCTATTTCCATACCCTTTTCCCACAATTCCCTGTTTGCGCATGCGCAGAATGTTGACAACGGCCGAGACACTAGTCCAGGTGGATGCCCCCTCACATAGGCTTCACATGGATACCTCATACGACTCCACCGGCCCATTAGGGGCTGCCCTAGATGCGAAAACGTCTATTTCCATACCCTTTTCCCACAATTCCCTGTCTGCGCATGTGCAGAATGGTGACAACGCCCGAGCCACTAGTCCAGTCAGATGCCCCCTCACATAGGCTTCACATTGATACCTCATATGACCCCATTGGACCATTAGTGGCTCCCCTAGATCCCAAAACGTCTATTTCCATACCCTTGGTCCACCGCGCATGCGCAAAATGACGATATTTCAACCCACACCCAGCCCATCAGATGCCCATTTACGAATGCTTCACATTGATACCTCATATGACCCCATTGGACCATTAGTGGCTCCCCTAGACCCCAAAACGTCTATTTCCATACCCTTGGTCCACCGCGCATGCGCAGAATGACGATATTTCAACCCACACCCAGCCCGTCAGATGCCCCTTCACGAATGCTTCACATTGATACCTCATATGACCCCATTGGACCATTAGTGGCTCCCCTAGACCCCAAAACGTCTATTTCCATACCCTTGGTCCACCGCGCATGCGCAGAATGACGATATTTCAACCCACACCCAGCCCGTCAGATGCCCCTTCACGAATGCTTCACTTTGATACCTCACTCGACCCAATCGGACCATTAGTGGCTCCCCTAGCTCCAAAACGTCTATTTCCATACCCTTTGGCCACCGCGCATGCGCAGAATGACGATATTTCAACCCCGCATCCAGCCCATCAGATGCCCCTTCACGAATGCTTTACATTGATACCTCATACGACCCGATCGGACCATCCATACCCCCATACAGGCATTTCCCCGTATAGATTTAATATGCAAATGTTCGAATCAGGGAAGATAACCCGGCATTTGCCAAAAACCACAAAAGTGCATCAAGAGTTCCTCCCTTTTTCGGGGAGCTCTCTTGAGCTGGTGGCGCCCCCTGTCGCATTCTTTAGGGAAATCAAGAGTTACCCCTCAAGTTTAAGTGCAAAGAGGGCAATGAGATCTTTTCGGGGTTTATACTACTACTTACGCCAACATCTAGTAACCCTTTCTGTCTTCTGTACGCGTGAGAAACGCGAGCATATGTGGATTAGATATCGGATACCATGACGCCTAAACTGTTCAAAATCTTCGCAATGTTTGCGATGAATGTGAGTGTGTGCAGATTGGAATCTAGCAATCATAAAACTGTGATGCGCGATGATGAATCGGGTCTACCATCAAACCATGACATCGGCCTCTTTTTTTCAGAGCCCGTTATTGCGGTGCTGTGATGTACAATATTTCGATGTTAAATGCGGTGCATCACCACATCGTCTCGCATCGCAATTTTGATTGTCCTGTCATTGGGCAAGGCTGCATCGCAAACTCTTGCTTTGCAACATCGAGTACCGGTACCGCCAAGTCGCGTATCTGTAATTTTCAAAAACGGCATTTTTTGGTCGATTTTTCAGTCGGATTTTCCGAATTTTTTATTTATGCAATTTCTCCGCAAAAACTGCATGATAAATCAGTAAATATTATTGTGATGTGAAATAAAATAGTTTTTGCTCACTTTTCATCGCGGAAAATCAGAAATTTTGAAGAAATATGACAAAAACATCACTTTTCTGGTACCCCATGTGGCCGCCATCTTGAATTTACCCATGATCCTCTGCTCGGGGGGTTATGTAAATATGCTCAAAATGACCCCAATATGATAAACTATAAAGTCAAGGAGTTTCAGCTCTCCATTTTTTGTCGTTCCGGAGATAGGGCAGAAAGTTTGGTGGGGGGGTGGGGGGGGCTAGAGGCTGATTTTCTGGATTTTTTTTATTTCAGTATTTCTATATCGGGTTAATAGAAGATAATAAATGAAAAACAATTGGAGGCCACCATATTCACTATGAAAATATGGCAGCAATATATATGTGTATCAGCGATATAGCTGAAATATTGTTGAAAGCGACGTTAAATTCTATTCGCTCACTCATATCAATGAAAACATTTTTGATATATACTAAACACATATAGTTCTCGTTGAATATGTAATAAAAACAGGCGGTCACTACGCTTTTTCAGAAAATAGTAGCGATATAACAGATAAATTGATCGTCTCCATGGTGGTGAGCACTATTCTTTGAGGTTCATCTATGAAGCATTTACATTTTTGTATTTTTGTTGGAAGTTAATACTGATGAATTTTGTGGGGCATCAAAAACATAATCTAACAGCTACTTAGCACTTTGGGCTCTGCAACTGTTGAATCTAAACTGTCAACTATTTGGTCATGACTACCACTCTATCGAACCGCCATTAATACACATAACAGATTTGTTGTGTTAGATAGCAGTCTTTTCTATTTTTAATCTATTTTTAAGTGGCTGGGCACTTTTACTAAGAATTCGGCCTTTTGGATAAATCACCATGTTTTAGCCCCATGACGGAATGGAATAATCATCCTCTGGCCCCTTAGATGAGCGCAATTCAGCATCTGGTTTTCCAGACTAGCGGATTATACCAGTATAGATTTTTCCCCTCACTCATTCTTTAAATACGTTCAACTAGAAATTGTTCCTACTTACACACACTGACTGATCTTGACCTTTTCCAGTAATTGAACACAGGAGTTACAGGGGTCACACGTTGGGCGGGAAATTCGAAAACCTCCGTGCCATCATTGACCAAATCAACGACAAGAGCAGAATTGGGGTCTGTCTGGATACATGTTATGCGTTTGCGTCTGGTAAGCATAAGACAAAGAAAACAATGTTCAAATGGAACACTATTACATTGGCATGTACTGTCCTGCTGAATACGGAAAAAGTTGAAATCCAATAGTACTTTGTCTGCTCAAGGATTGTGCATCATCAGTTTGTTTGCCCAAAGATCTGATCAAAGAATGTGCAAAAGTAGTTTGTCTGCTCAAGGATTGTGCATCATTAGTGTGTCTGCTCAAGGATTGTGCATCATTAGTGTGTCTGCTCAAGGATTGTGCATCTTTAGTGTGTCTGTTCAAGGATTGTGCATAGTTAGTTTGTCTGCTTGAGGATATCATTTGTGTTTTTGCTCAAGCATCGTGTAATAGTAGTTTGTCTGCTCAAGGAGTGTGCAATATTAGATTTTCTGCTAAAGGAATGTGCATCAATTAGTTGTTCTGCTGAAAGAGTGTGCATAATTAGTTTGCCTGCGCAAGGAGTGTGCATCGTTAGTTTGTTTCTTAAAGGAGTGTGCAATATTAGCTTGTCCGTTCTAGATGTGTGCAATATTAGTCTGTCTGCAAAAGGAGTGTTTATCGCTAGTTCATCTACTAAAGGAGCGCACATCAGTATTTTGTCAGCTACAGGAGTGATCATTTTGTCTGCTCGAGGTGAGTTCCTACATAGTTTGTGGAGTCCACGTAATTTCTGTTTGAGCATATACAAGACAAATGGACATCTAGTTGGATTGACAGGAAACTGTGATGAATTTAATATATTTCAAGGAAACTTGACATAAAATTATGATGTTTACAGAAAGATAATAAAATCCATTAATTGAATTGGGACCGTTATCTCAAAATTGATTTACAATAGAGATGTGAAACTTCATTTATATATCATTGAGGTACTCTGGCTGTATTCTGACTGTATTTGCAAATATTACTGTCAAAATAACTTCAAAACTCATTGTCAACTCGGTCAATTTTTGGTGCATCAGTTCTCTATTTTAGAAATAGATATCTTCAAATACATATATGAGAAGTAAATAGGAAGTCTTTTATAGCAGTCAGTAGATATATTCAAAATATCAATATCAGGAAAAGACTTTTTAACATTGAAACTTTCAATATTATGTAGATATGCTCTATTATCCGTGACTGCTAACTGAGCTAACTATTGAAGATTTAACTAACTATTTGAAGATTTTAATCCCAAAATTGAGAACAATTTACAAAAAAATCAAAACGGACGAAAGCAATACATTTTTCACAGAAACATTTTGCAAATACCAAAGACTCATAAGACTCTCAATAATACATACACGAAGTTTTAGAACTTGGGAGTCAATTGTAAGATATTGCAATTTTTCAAGACTATCAAATATATTACAACAACAACGGTCCGCTTGGGTTTGCCCTTAAATATGTTTATTGTTTTCTTTTCAGGGTACAATATTGCCACTCAAGAAGGCTATGCCAAGATGATGTCAGACTTTGAAAGCATTGTTGGTTTGCGGTATCTGAAAGCCGTTCATTTGAATGATTCCATGGGTGAGTTTTGTATGCACATATTGTAGAATTCTCGGTCTTCAAGACGACAAGGGCTTGTGCGCGGTCTTAGGTATTATAACGCAAGGTCGCCTGTTGACTCGGGAGATGATGTTACAAAACCCGTTCCAGATATACAGATTACAGCTCGGCTACGAGATTTCTCGAAGAATTAGAACGGATGACAACAACAACGGATTTCTGATGAAATATATAGTTTTTACTATATGCATTTTCATTCCAGCTTACAACATTTGTGAACTCTGCCGATGGCCTCTACAAGTAGTGGTAGGACAGTAAATGGTGGAATAAAACTGTAACTTGGGAACCGCCAGACAGTCTCTTTTATATTGCCCTAAATGAATGGGTGCAGTTTCAAACTCATCAAACTCTTAGCACAGTTATGACAATAAAACTGGCTAATTGTCTCATTTTCTAAACACGCACATCAGATTTGGGATTCACAAAGTTCAATTCAGTTCACTTACATAACTATGCAATGTTAAGCCATACTAGTCTGAAGTTATATAACCGTTTCTCACAAATAGCTGTGTTCGCAGATCGGATCTGACGCCTACTGGAAATATAGTCAAGTAAAATTTCACATAGAAGATAACTGACAATGCTTGACCCTATCGGTCGTTGGATAGGATGTTTATATTAATAGGCAGCATTCAGAACCAAAAACAATTCCCTCATGCCAATCGGTCAGTCTCTAATATAACAGTGAACAATTCCCTCGTGCCAATCGGTCAGTCTCTAATATAACAGTGAACAATAAAATTGACGAAAGTATGATACCTAAGAAATTCCATATTTCACAATATGTAGAAGAAATATGATAATACAATTTATAATACCTTATAATACAGTAAGACTGTCTGACTGAGCACACAGAATAAATACTTCAGAACTGGAGCCCACCCCACCTCCCTCTTAAGAGCTTGATACCCGCTTTGATTGGACATAAAGTAGACGCGAATGCTGAATCTGAAATGTCATGTTAATTATTTTCGGATGAAAAAATGACACTCTTGATTGAGACGATTGTGTCATTAATAGTTGCATTGCAATTTCTTATTGTCATACTTGCCGTGTTAAAGGTTGGAAGTGTACATCTCGACCATTAATGCCACAACAAGAGCTCGTACAGCCTAGTCGGGGGATAATGGGGTAATTCAGCTGCTGACTAAAAGGAGCAAATCTTGTAACTGCTAGAACACCAGTGCCCTCGATCTCATTAAATTACAATACTTTCATTGATGAATAGTCATATACTCATATTGTATTTCAATGCGATAGAGGGCTCTGGTGTTCCAGCTTTACGATGATTAACGATGATTGCTCGGCACATCCGACCCCCAGGGAATGATAAAGCCATTGAAAGTCTGGAATATTGGAATGATGGTTCGACCACCAGGAATGATAGTCCCCCTAGGCATTATTGTGGCATATAGGAATGAAGAATGATTGACCAGACGACATTTGTCCAGTTAGAGTAGAAATCTCGTCCTGACAGTGATAGGTAAGTGAAAAATATTATTAATACATGTGTAACGGTTAATCGTTTGTGTAGAGAACAGTTTGAATATGGAGGGTGACACAAATGGAATGCGGTGAACGACCTTGACATGTATCTTCAGCGATGAACAAGGCAGTGTAT
The DNA here is from genome assembly GCA_036873755.1 of Hanleya hanleyi. NCBI lineage: Eukaryota > Metazoa > Mollusca > Polyplacophora > Lepidopleurida > Hanleyidae > Hanleya > Hanleya hanleyi. The sequence goes on from JAVTVY010028604.1 coordinate 101,675, forward strand.
GGAAATGGATTCCACCGTATTTCTCGCTTACCAGAGCAAGATAGGAGGTGCCATTTACGTGAAATATTCTCTACAGGTTCTAGATTGGGATGCCATTCTAGTTTATGGACTATGAACTGTAATTTCGCTGTGAGAGACGATCTTTCAATGCAGACGAAACGTCTCCGTTCGCGAGGAAGCTTCCTGTGGGGACTTTTCGGGTGCGGAGAGTGCACACACTATATATTGTGGTGCAGACATTTCAAGCGACGTCAGACCAAAAACACAGCTCTGGATAAAGCACGCCAGGTACAGCCTGAATTGTTGATTTTGGCGCACTTTGCGACCGGGTGGCAAATGTAATTGTTTTGGCCTGGGAGTCTAAAAGATTGTAAATCCTGTAGCTAGTACAACCTGTGAAAACACGCCAATCCAATGCGAATTTGCCGGCTTGCATTTTCAGTGTGGAAACGTGTTTGTGTGTTGTACTATAGTGAAGTGGGAAGACCGACTGGCGTGTTTATTGTAGTCTGGGGTATTCTATAATACTGTAACATGACATGTATTACCGCGTAGCACATTCCGGTAATTTACATGATCAGACATCAGTATAGAATAAGGATATAGGTCAATACCAGTAGATTGTATGATACCGGCACTGTTTTACTGAACAACCCGGGCACTGGGACGTGGGCAGTATTATTTATGTGTCGGTGTCATCGGTCGTGAAGCGGTATATGACGATAAATAGGGATTCCCTCCACCCTCAGATTTTATGCAACTGTACTATAAATACGGGAATAATAGAGCCAACCTCTCCTACCGTTATTCGGCGACATATTGGGCAGCCCGTTAGTTCTGCGACCGGGTCGCAGACGGTCGTGTAGACGCTGTACGGGTGTGAAAAAGACCACAGATATTACAGCCAGTACAGCCAAGACAAGATACAGTACAGGCGGGCTTCGTTTTACGAGAAACGTCGATAAATCGTGGAATCGGGGAGCCCTGCGACCGGGTCGCAGAAGGTCGCATAGAAGGCGTACCGGTGTAAAAGAGATCACAAAGATTACAGACAGTACAGTAAAGACAAGACACAGATTACAGACAGTACAGAAAAGACAAGGCAAAAGACAAGGCACAGCACAGACAGACTTCTTCTCCCGAGAAACGTCGATAAACCGTGAAATCTGACAGACCTGCGACCGGGTCGCAGAAGGTCGCAGACAGATTGCAGAGGGTCGCCATCAACAGTTTACAGACAGTAATGATGCTACATCGGTACCAGATGAAATGATAACACATTATACACCCAAGTAGTTGTCCTGACGGCCACGGAGGACGAGCTGTACGTGGTTCTTACCTAAGGGGTCATCGTGAAGTTGTGTAGCCACGGGTCGTGTCTATAGACGGGTCGCAGCAGCCGGGCGGGTTGAGACGCCGTGCTATACCTACCTGTGCGGGAAGCAAACTGGTGAGCTGACAAGTTAGGGTCAGGCTCCGACGACTGGGGGTGAAGAAGACGACGGGCTGCCACATCCGTGGAGAGGCTCCAACGACTGGGGGTATATATTGAGAGAGCGTTACAGCCGTGACGTTCCGACGACTGGGGGTGAAGAAGACGACGGGCTGCCACATCCGTGGAGAGGCTCCAACGACTGGGTGCCATATATTGAGAGAGCGTTACATCCGTAACGTTCCAACGACGGAAGAGGAGAAGGGCCAGCAGCCAGGCCGCCCTTATACCCAGAAGAGAAGGGCCAGCAACCAGGCCGCCCTTATCGCGTACCCATGCAAATTTAAAGCACAACTGTAACTGTAAAATTATATGCATACACTTTTATATTATTTGTATATACCATCAGGCTGATATCATCACTCTTATATCATTGGTATATAACATCAAGCTTATATGCACACACGTTCTTATATTACTTGCATATAACATCAAGTTTATTTGCATACACTCTCCTAGAGTCTGTACATATATGTAAATATCATTCCACTGCATAACGTTACATCTCCTTAGACATTCTGTCTAAGCCACGCGGTATAACGTTACATCTCCTTAGACATTCTGTCTAAGCCACGCGGTTCTACGCTATTATCTGTAATCGCGTATACTATTTGTGCAGAATATACCATAATAGACCTTTACATCAGCGTCAGTCATCCTTGTAGGGTTGTGATCATCTCTTCGATCTCCGGATCTCTACTAGTGAAGGGGCTAACTACGGTGACGGCCAGAATGCCAGTGGGCAATCCCGGTTATTGATTCGTTTTCTCGTAAACACCACGACTGGTCCTGCTCGTACACGTTACACGTAGAAAACTGGTGGCAGCGGTGGGATCTGGCCTGATCTACAACAGAAGAGAACAACTGACTACTAGAGATGACCGACAACGAGGTGTCGACAACACCATTAACCATGAGTTCCCGAGCGACACCACTGAGACGTCCGAACCTGACGGGTCTACGGGCTATCCTGCAGGGAAGAGAGCGATCGAGGATGGGGTCGCCTGTTTCAGCGACTTTGGCGACGACAGAAGACGTGACTCCGGTAGAAGCACCGTCCGAGCTGTCAACGCCCGCCATCGTCGAGATCGAGACTCCGTCGACCATCCGAGTGCTGCTAGAGGGCCTCAAGAGCTTACAGGCACAGATGCAGACGATGCAGGCGACGTTCAATCAGGCGACGATGGGATCCCCAGCGCACACGTCCACGCCCAGGGTCGAAGAGGTCGCGATCGGGTCGCACGAGGTCGCGATCGGGTCGCAGAAGCTGGCGGCCGGGTCGCAGAGGGTCACAGAGGGTCGCATCCGGGTCGCAGAAGGACGCCATTCAGCGGCTGATACCAGAGGTCGAAGAGGTCGCGATCGGATCGCATGAGGTCGCGATCGGGTCGCAGAAGCTGGCGGCCGGGTCGCAGAGGGTCACAGAGGGTCGCATCCGGGTCGCAGAAGGACGCCATTCAGCGGCTGATACCAGAGGGGAGGCCACAGTCACGACCATCCCTGTTTTCCGTAAGATGTTGGTTAAGGCTTCGACCTATGATGGGAGTACGCCCTGGAGAGATCACCTGGTACATTTTGAGCATTGCGCAGCCTTGAACCGGTGGACGCCGGAGGAGAAGGGACAGCACTTGGCCGTATCCCTGCGGGGGCCAGCACAACAGGTTCTCTCCAGTCTGAAGATGAAACCAGGGGAAGCAAATTTCATCTGCCTACGTGATGCCTTGGAGAGACGCTTCGCACCCCCTAACCAAACGGAGCTGTATAAATCCAAGCTTAGGTCAAGGCGACGACAGAGGGGAGAAGGTCTACCTGAACTGGGCCAAGCTCTGGTGAGACTCGGCCAGATGGCTTACCCAGACGCGGGGGATGAGGTCCAAGACACCCTGGCCCGTGACCAATTCTTCGAGCCAATTGGAGAAGACCTACGGTTTAAAGTCTGACAGTGCCGCCCGAAGTCCCTAGACGAGGCTGTCCATGCCGCAGTGGAGGTAGAAGCCTTCCAGGACGCCCAGCGTCGACGCCCCGATCCCACAGCAAGAGGCGCTGCAGGAGAAGATATACCGGCTGACGTTCCTGAGGATGATGAAGACGCACAGGCCCGACTGCGAGCAGAGATTGCTACCCTGATGGAAGAATATAAGAGGCGCTTCCCGGGACGGGGACGCTCAAGTTCAAGGCGGGGGCAGAGGGCGGGACGACAACCACGACGGGGATGTTGGAGGTGTGGAGAAGACGGCCATTTTAGGGCGGCGTGCCCTAGACGTTCATCCTCTCCGCCCCCGTCCGGGTCCGGGAACCCACCAAAGCCCCAGGGACCGAAGCCTGCGCTTCATAACCAGGGAGAAGCAGGGATATACCTACCCGCGTCTATCGGGCCGGTGAAGATGATGTGCTGTGTGGACTCCGGAGCATCTATCTCCTTGATCAGCCGCCGGATATGGGAACAGCTTGACCCAGATGTGAAACCAGTCCTTCGAGACTCCCGGTACCAGTCCATCAAGGTAGCTGACGGTTCCCATATGCCTTTACTCGGAGAGGGAGACTTCAGGATATCGATCCAGGGGACGGTGTGGAAGCACACGCTGGTTGTGGGAGATCTGTCCATTGACGCCATCTTGGGGTACGACTTCCTGTATCGCCACGGCTGTATACTTGACGCAAGAGGCCATCGATTGAAGCTGGGAGGCAAGTACCTGCAATGAGGTCGTAGGAAGTTTCGATTGTTATCGTTTGGCCCTGGCTGAGACCATCACCATACCGCCTAGAACCCAGATGCTTGCCCCGGCCAGGGTGGAAGACGCACCGCCGGGGGAAATTGGACTAGTAGAGGGGGAGCTCGCATTTACCGAGAAGACCGGCCTAGTCCTGGCAAGAACACTTTCTCGAGTTGCATCTGATGGTAGTGTGCCTATTCGTATGCTGAACGCTTCCGATGAGTCCACAGTCATTCACGCTGGTACCTTCTGTGGTAGTATGTCCACACTGGGTGATGTTCCGGAAGAGCCTACAGAGCCGAGGGCGCGGACGACGACCCTGCCAGCATATATGCAGCCTCTGTTGGAGAAGTCCAAGGACGGCCTGAATGCAGCCCAGTTGAGGGAAGTTGAACTAACGCTGAGTAGACACGTTGGTTTGTTTGCTGCCGATGACGATGACCTTGGGCGTACCACCAGGGTGCAACATCAAATAAAGACGGGGAATGCGCCCCCGATTCGTATTCCACCTAGAAGACCGCCCCTTCATGCCCGATGGGAGATTGACAAGCAGGTTGACGAGATGTGACGACGAGGTGTGGTAGAGCCCTCCGAGGGACCGTGGTCGGCTCCTGTCGTCCTGGTAAAGAAGAAGGACGGTAAATCTCGATTCTGCGTCGATTATCGGGCCCTGAATGACGTCACAGAGAAAGACGCATATCCTCTGCCGAGGATCGATGACAGTCTTGACGCACTGAACGTGGCACAGTGGTGGTCTACCCTAGATCTGATGTCCGGATACTGGCAAATTGAATTGGCGCCTGAAGACCGAAGCAAGTCCGCGTTTGCTACCAGGAAAGGCCTGTACCAGTTCCGCGTTATGCCGTTCGGCTGTGCAACGCCCCGGGAACCTTCGAACGCCTGATGGAAGCGGTATTGGCTGGTCTGCAGTACGAGACTTGCCTCATTTACCTCGACGATATCATCGTGTTCGGGAAGACGTTTACCGAGATGCTGGCCAACTTGGAGGTGGTGTTCCAGAGACTACAGCTTCACGGGCTTAAGTTGAAACCCTCCAAGTGTGTCATTGGCGCCCGAAAAGTCACCTACCTGGGACACGTCGTGTCCGGCGCTGGTATCGAGACGGAGCCGGAGAAAGTCCAGGCTGTGAGAGACTGGCCCACCCCAGTCTCCCAGACCGAGGTACGGAGTTTCTTTGGATTGTGTAGCTATTATCGGAGGTTCGTCAAAGACTTTGCGACCGTGGCAGCGCCCCTGCATCAACTTACCCAGAAGGAGAAGAGCTTCGTGTGGACCGACGATTGTCAGATCGCATTTGAGACCCTGAAGGAGAAGATGATAGCGGCGCCCATCCTGGCCATGCCTGACATGTCTAAACCGTTTATCCTGGACACGGATGCCAGCGGTTGGGGCATCGGAGCCGTTTGTCCCAAGAGGTCGACGGACAGGAGAGAGTGGTGGCCTATGGCAGCAGGGTACTCACCAAGGCTGAGAAGGCCTACTGGGTGACCAGGCGCGAACTCCTGGCGGTGGTCCACTTCGTTAAGTCGTTCCGGCATTACCTCTACGGGAAGAAGTTTCTACTGTGCACCGACCACGGGTCCTTGAGGTGGCTCATGAGATTCAAAGAGCCGGAGGGCCAACTCGCAAGGCGGATCCAAGCTCTGTCGACCTATCAATTTGACATCGTCCACCGACCGGGCCGTAAGCATCAGAATGCTGACGCGATGAGCAGACGTCCGTGCAAGCAGTGTGGTCGTCCCTCCGAGACCGAAGGCGGAGAGACTGCGGCGGCCAGAGCTGTGACCATATCTCCACCCAACGAGGACTTTGCAGCGGCCCAGGCTGCAGACCCCGAGCTACTTCCGGTGATTGAATGGGTGAAGGCTGGTACCAGACCGCGGTGGGACCTAGTCTGTCAACACAGCGGGGTAACGAAAGCGCTGTGGGGAGCCTACGACGCCTTGGGCCTGGAAGGAGAGCTCCTAGTGCGACGTTGGTATGACGTGCGAGGCCGGGAGAAGGCTAAGTTACTGGTGGTCCCGAGGGTCCTTCACAAGAGGATACTCAAGGAATGTCATGACAGCCCGACTGGAGGACACCTCGGTGTGTTCAAGACCTTAAAGAAGGTGCGACAAGCGTACACCTGGGTTGACCTGCAGCGTGACGTTCGACAGTGGTGCCGGAGCTGCGACACGTGCAGCCGGAGGAAGCAGGCCGGGAAGAAACCCCGAGGACAACACCGCGGGATGATGAGGGCATGCCCCGGAGAACGTATTGCCGTGGACTTGATGGGCCCTCTCTCCCTGACGACGAGAGGAAATCTGCATATTGTGGTCATCTGTGACTATTTCACGAAGTGGGTGGAGGCTGCTGCGCTGCCGGACCAAGAAGCGGAGACGGTGGCCCAGGCTGTGATTGACCTGTATGTCAGCCGGTTCGGCGTCCCCGCCCTGATACACTCGGACCAGGGGCGGAACTTTGAGAGCAAAGTGTTCGAGGGGATGTGTCGGATCCTCGGCATGAAGAAGACGCGGACGACGGCGTACCATCCGCAGTCTAACGGCCAAGTTGAAAGGTTCAACAGGACTCTGGGCCAGATGCTTCATGCTAGTGCCGCCCGCCACCCCGACGATTGGGATGTATATATTCCACTGACGCTGATGGCGTACCGTGCAGCCGCACACGAGACAACGGGGTATACGCCGAATATGATGACGTTTGGCCGGGAGGTGACTCTACCAGCTCACCTGACAGTCGGAGCTCCCCCAAGTGAGAGGACGGAGCCAGTGCCGTGGGTCGGGGACCTTCGTGACCACTTAGTCGACGTCCACGAGGATGCGAGGGAAAACAGTGGGAAGGCCCGGAGACGGCAGAAGCGTCTGTACAACCTGAAGGCCAAGGCCCAAAGATTCGTCCCCGGGGACCAGGTCTATCTGCACACCGTAGTGACCCGGCCAGGGCAGATTCGGAAGCTTAGAGACCGGTGGCTGGGACCATTTGTGGTGGAGGCGGCGTTGTCGGACGTTACCTACCGGATCCGGGGTGACGACGGGAGACGACAGGTCGTGCACGTTGACCGGGTCAAACCGTGCTATCCGCGGGCGGACGCGGAGGATGATGCGACGTCAGAGAGCGGCAGTGACGACGGCGGCGACCAGCAGGGGGTAGAGCCGGCCCCCGAGGGACCGTACGGCCTGACACACCCGGTAGCCGTGCAGCCACCCATAGGCCAGCCCCAGACGAGCCGGAGTGGACGCGTCATCCGACAGCCGGCTATTATCGGAGGTTCGTCAAAGACTTTGCAACCGTGGCAGCGCCCCTGCATCAACTTACTCAGAAGGAGAAGAGCTTTGTGTGGACCGACGATTGTCAGGTCGCATTTGAGACCCTGAAGGAGAAGATGGTAGCGGCGCCCATCCTGGCCATGCCTGACATGTCTAAACCGTTTATTCTGGACACGGATGCCAGCGGTTGGGGCATCGGAGCCGTTCTGTCCCAAGAGGTCGACGGACAGGAGAGAGTGGTGGCCTATGGCAGCAGGGTACTCACCAAGGCTGAGAAGGCCTACTGCGTGACCAGGCGCGAACTCCTGGCGATGGTCCACTTCGTTAAGTCGTTCCGGCATTACCTCTACGGGAAGAAGTTTTTACTGCGCACCGACCACGGGTCCTTGAGGTGGCTCATGAGATTCAAAGAGCCGGAGGGCCAACTCACAAGGTGGATCCAAGCTCTGTCGACCTATCAATTTGACATCGTCCACCGACCGGGCCGTAAGCATCAGAATGCTGACGCGATGAGCAGACGTCCGTGCAAGCAGTGTGGTCGTTCCTCCGAGACCGAAGACGGAGAGACTGCGGCGGCCAGAGCTATGCCCATATCTCCACCCAACGAGGACTTTGCAGCGGCCCAGGCTGCAGACCCTGAGCTACTTCTGGTGATTGAATGGGTGAAGGCTGGTACCAGACCTCGGTGGGACCTAGTCTGTCAACACAGCGGGGTAACGAAAGCGCTGTGGGGAGCCTACGACGCCTTGGCCCTGGAAGGAGACCTCCTAGTGCGACGTTGGTATGACGTGCGAGGCCGGGAGAAGGCTAAGTTACTGGTGGTCCCGAGGGCCCTTCACAAGAGGATACTCAAGGAATGTCATGATAGCCCGACTGGAGGACACCTAGGTGTGTTCAAGACGTTAAAGAAGGTGCGACAAGCGTACACCTGGGTCGGCCTGTAGTGTGACGTTCGACAGTGGTGCCGGAGCTGCGACACGTGCAGCCGGAGGAAGCAGGCCGGGAAGAAACCCCGAGGACAACGCCGCGGGATGATGACGGGATGCCCCGGAGAACGTATTGCCGTGGACTTGATGGGCCCTCTCTCCCTGACGACGAGAGGAAATCTGCATATTGTGGTCATCTGTGACTATTTCACGAAGTTGGTGGAGGCTGCTGCGCTGCCGGACCAAGAAGCGGAGACGGTGGCCCAGGCTGTGATTGACCTGTATGTCAGCCGGTTCGGCGTCCCCGCCCTGATACACTCGGATCAGGGGCGGAACTTTGAGAGCAAAGTGTTCGAGGGGATGTGTCGGATCCTCGGCATGAAGAAGACGCGGACGACGGCGTACCATCCGCAGCCTAACGGCCAGGTTGAAAGGTTCAACAGGACTCTGGGCCAGATGCTTCATGCTAGTGCCGCACGCCACCCCGACGATTGGGATGTATATATTCTACTGACGCTGATGGCGTACCGTGCAGCCGCACACGCGACAACGGGGTATACGCCGAATATGATGACGTTTGGCCGGGAGATGACTCTACCAACTCACCTGACAGTCGGAGCTCCCCCAAGTGAGAGGACGGAGCCAGTGCCGTGGGGCGGGGACCTTCGTGACCACTTAGTCGACGTCCACGAGGATGCGAGGGAAAACAGTGGGAAGGCCCGGAGACGGCAGAAGCGTCTGTACAACCTGAAGGCCAAGGCCCAAAGATTCGTCCCCGGGGACCAGGTCTATCTGCACACCGTAGTGACCCGGCCAGGGCAGATTCGGAAGCTTAGAGACCGGTGGCTGGGACCATTTGTGGTGGAGGCGGCGTTGTCGGACGTTACCTACCGGATCCGGGGTGACGACGGGAGACGACAGGTCGTGCACGTTGACCGGGTCAAACCGTGCTATCCGCGGGCGGACGCGGAGGATGATGCGACGTCAGAGAGCGGCAGTGACGACGGCGGCGACCAGCAGGGGGTAGAGCCGGCCCCCGAGGGACCGTACGGCCTGACACACCCGGTAGCCGTGCAGCCACCCATAGGCCAGCCCCAGACGAGCCGGAGTGGACGCGTCATCCGACAGCCGGCCTAGCAGGCCGAATTTGAGCTGGAGCCGCGGGAGACGCCGGATAGCGAGTTTGAAGACGCGCCCGAGGAAGTGGCCGAGGTTGAGGCAGCCCCTACACACGTGACGACGACCCGCGGTCGGCGAGTGGTCAGGCCTCGCAGGTTGCACGACTACGTGCTGACGTCCCAGCCCGTGTACCGTAAAAGGGGGAAGCCCGACCCTTCCAACTGAGCACGCAGCCCAGTGGACCTAATGTCGTGGGGCGGCTCTGCTAGCCGCCCATGTAATTCTGTGTACCCCTCCCGGTACCGGAGCGGGAAGGGGGGTCGCGAGGACCGCGGCCGGAGCCCCTACAGTACGCCCGCCCGCGTCGGACCTGGAGGGAAACCCTATGGACCTAATGTCGTGGTGGCCCGGCCAGACCGCCGGAGGGCGGCCACCTGGTAATTTCGCCGGCCCTGGCCAGTAATTGGCGAGGAGTTTTGTTTAGATTGGTTCGAACTGTACAACTGGAACTGTAGGACTACCCTGGACTGTGGAACAGGAACGACCATGACGAGGACGGCATGATTTGGAAAGGCGGGGGCAGTGTAACGGTTAACCGTTTGTGTAGAGAACAGTTTGAATACGGAGGGTGGGACAAATGGAATGCGGTGAACGACCTTGACATGTATCTTCAGCGACGAACAAGGCAGTGTATGGAAATGGGTTCCACCGTATTTCTCGCTTACCAGAGCAAGATAGGAGTTGCCATTTACGTGAAATATTCTCTACAGGTTCTAGATTGGGATGCCATTCTAGTTTATGGACTATGAACTGTAATTTCGCTGTGAGAGACGATTTTTCATTGCGGGCGAAACGTCTCCGTTCGTGAGGAAACTTCCTGTGGGGACTTTTCGGGTGCGGAGAGTGCACACACTATATAAATCGGTGCAGACATTCCAAGCGACGTCAGACCAAAAAGCCAGCTCTGGAGAAAGCACGCAAGGTACAGCCTGAATTGTTGATGTTCCTTTCCAACCTCCTCGATCCAGACAAGGTGACAGGTTGAATCGAACTCCCTCGTTGGCCAAGATCAGTGCACGAGTGCGTTCCCGGTAGCCTGACAGTTTGTCTTGGGGACCCTGCGCACTCTCTTGTGGATCTGAAACATCCATTCCCCACGTAAAACGTTTCAACTGGTGGCAGCGGTGGGATGGCCAACATCTGGGAGACGAAGGAAAGGAGACCAAGCCTGGCGGATAGAATGGATCCGGACCAGACAACCATGAATATAACTGGAGATTTCGGCGCCGAGTTACGACAACCGGGAGCCCGGGGCCAACCATCTGACGGAGACGGGAAGAGGCGTGGGTTCCGGGCGATCTACTGCAGCAACTCTGGGTTATGAAAATCTGCTTGATTTATCCACGCAAGATCTGAGATCGGTGCTGTTGGCACCACCGGCCGACCCGACGCCACGACCTTCAGCGGAGACGGCTACAGAAGATCGACTGAGGGGGCGTGAGCCAGTAGATGAGCAGCCTGATGTTGACCTGAGACGAGAGGTAGAAGACCAGCGTGGCGCCATTAACGTATTGTTTTCATCGATGAGCGCAATTTTTTTTCAAAAATGTGGACACACCTTCTATATAAATGATGTATCCACATTTTATTTGCAATGTAAACATCTCTATAGAACTAAATACTCAATTCTAACTTTTAAAACCTAAATTTAAAAAATGTTTAGGTTGACTATTTCTACCGGGTGAAGTGCCGTCACAACATTTTTTGTTCAATTTCTCGCCCGACTTTTCAGGGCTAAATCGAAATCGGAAATACTTGCATGTGTGGCATGAATTCTTCTGAACTCGGTTCCTTATAATTTAGAGATTTTAGGAGTACATAATTGTTTTACTCATCGTATTGATGGGAAAGAGATACTATATGTCCCAAGAAACTTCAAACAATCGGAAGTCCAAATTTTACATCAACTGCAGGTGACGCATAAGGACAAGTTTGATTGGCTGAAATCTGTGTAATAGCCCCGCCCAGCTATTATTCAACCAATCAGAAAATTGGACTCTACAAGTCTCCAATATGGCTGACAAAAGCAACAAGAAGCTCCGCGAAATAATAGCATCTCTTTCCCATCCATCTCAACTTCCACTCCTAAAACTCAGTCGAACAATACGATTATTTGAATGCTAAGTTTCTAGTAATTCAGTCTAACAGCTCCTGCGGCTGTAAGTACCTCCTGCTGTTTTACTGTCAAAGATCGACGCCGTTTAGCTTCGTCTCGAGAAATCCAAAGTCGCGACTCGAGAACTTTTCATAATCGTAGGCCTACGGCTTTTATATCGATGAATTATAAAGTATAGCAGTCATTACAATGTTAATAAAATGTGGATACATCGCCATTATAGTGTATGTATCCACATTTTTGGAAAACCAAGTTTTTGGTGATTTTTAAAATGTGGATACACGTGCTGTGTTTATATCCACAAAAACCCGCCAAATTACTGTTACGCCCAAGATGGGATCCGTAGGATTGTGATGCTGCGTCGATACAGGTGCATCGGTTTCTCTTCTGAACGTGCGGGTGTACAACCAGCTGAGTTCCCGACTTAGGCCGGCATTGAGAAGTCCCTCCTTTGCGTCCATTCGTATGGCCGATGGTACGAGTATGCCACTACAAGGGAAGCAGACTTTAAGGTCACGATAGATGGGACTACCCGGACTCAGACGATGATTGTTGGAACACTGACCGTGGATGCCCTCCTTGGTTATGATTTCCTGAGTACCCACTGTACTGCGACTGATACGGAGAAGCACCGGGTGAAGTATGGCGGCCGATATGTACAGTGTGAGGTCGTGGGGAGCCACGAATGCCATCGGGTGTCTGTAACGGAGATTTTTACTATCCCAGCTGGAGCTGAGGCAGTGGTGACGGGGACAGTCCGAGGAGCTCTACCGGGAGAGGTCGGAATGGTGGAAAATATTACTGAGTTCACACAGAAGACCGGAACCATGGTGGCCAGAGCCCTGGCCGAAGTTGACCGTGACCATGAAGTTACCCTGCGGTTCCTTAACCTGTCCACTGACCCTGCCATAGTACAAGCCGGCACCCTGTGTGGTAGTCTGACTGAAGTGGAGGTAGTGGATAATTCAGCTCCACTTATTGCAGAGCCTTTGAACCAGAATAGTCCAGCCTCTGATGAAGCAACGCTGCCAACCCCAAGATGTCCACCGCACCTACGGGCCTTAGTGCAACAGTCCAGTGAGGGATTAGAAGTTGAGAGAGCTTTAGCTGTAGAAGACTTGGTTACTCGCTTCACCCATTTGCTTGCCAAGGATGACAGTGACTTAGGGCTTATATTTCACTTCATGAAAACGTTTTGGTGTATCTTGCCATATTTAGTCTTATTTTGGGATAGAACAAGCCCTTACGGGTTTTATTCCCGCCAATTCTGCTCATACGGCTAATAGTACCAGTGTCTAATCTTTTTCTTTCTTTATTTTCTTCTTATTGTTACTGATAGTCATTGGTGTATACCCTCATTATTTGGTGAATAAATTTCAATTCAAAAAAAAACAAAACAACGATGGTACAACATCACATCAAGACGGGGAAGGCGCCACCTATCCGGATTCCTCCACGACGTCCACCCCTTCATGCTCGTGAAATAATAGACGACCAGGTCGAAGACATGCTGAATCGGGGAGTCATCGAGCCATCTAATGGGCCTTGGTCTGCTCCGGTTGTCCTAGTGCGGAAGAAGGATGGGAAAATGCGATTCTGTGTCGATTACCGGGCCCTCAACAAAGTGACGGAGAAAGATGCCTACCCTCTGCCGAGAATCGACGAGTCCCTGGATTCTCTGTTTGGTGCCTGCTGGTGGAGTACGCTCGATCTGATGTCAGGGTACTGGCAGGTCGAGGTAGCCCCGGAAGACAGATGTAAAACCGCCTTTGCCACTCGACGGAGCCTGTACCAATTCCGGGCCATGCCATTCGGGCTTTGTAATGCTCCAGGAACCTTGAGCGATTAATGGAGGCAGTTTTGGCAGGCCTCCATTACGAGACGTGCTTGGTGTATCTCGACGAGCAGCAGGGGGGTGAGCATACCAAAAAGAATGGGGCGGGGAGCTTCCCAAGGGGGGGAGCGGCCCCGCGTTCCGCTCGTTTGTTATGCGGGGGTGAATTCCCGTTAACATATGAAGCTCTCAGCAGGGGGGAGCATACCAAAAAAAATGGGGGGACCACCCTCCTGTTTTATTTTTACAAAACTCCACCACGTCACCAGAGTCCCTTAAGAATGACCGCGGGGATTCCCCGGGCTGTCTTACTATATATTATTTTCCCACACCGATCATTCCGTAGGACTGAAAAAAAGAGGGGCAATTCACGGGTCCCAGGGCCAGCACAGCAGGGGGGGAGGGGTAGGGGGGAGAGCAATCCACGGGTCCCAGGGCCAGCAGGGGGGAGGGCTAGCAGACCGGGGGGAGAGCCTCGGGACGGCCCACCACCCTTGCCGGCCCAGGCTCTACGCCGCAACCACCTATTAAACATACAGAATCGATGGAGATACCAGAGATACGATGAAGGGTAAACACACATGTCAGTGGCTTACATTGAGCTCCACGGAGCTCTGTGGTCGGAGTTGCCTGGGGGATCACTGTAAGGTCCACCTTGCTCGGCTCCGAAGGGGCGGTGGCACAAAGCCCTGCCTCAGGTGCAGGGTAGGTGTTTATAACCGCCTCTCACTGTGCCGAGGCTGCGGATATGTTAAAGAAACGGTTAAGGCCTGGCGGCTGAAGCAAAGGGTCTTTCAGGACGAGTTTCGACGCCTGGCTAAGATAGACCCCATGTAAATTCCATTTAGAGATTTGTTATCACCTAGTATACCCGAGTCGGCGCCTGGCTTTTTTAGATATGTTATCACCTAGTATCACCTAGTATACCCTAGTATACCCTACAGATGAAGACAGTCAAAGAGCTCCGCGCATTAGCAAAGCAATATGGTCTGCCTTCCAAGGGTAACAAACCCGACCTCATTTGGGCGATCGCTGAGGCCCGCGCCGCCGAGTTTCTAAAGAGAGTCGTTCGAGCGCGTAAAACTGGAAGGCTTCCCGCCCTTTGAGGTGATATGGAAGACTTCCGTAAGAAAGGACAGCGCGCCCGTGAGCTGCGGCAACTCGACGACGAGGTCACGGCCTCGCTGCGAGCCAGAGCCTATGCGCAGCGGGTGCAAAAGAAACCTACCGAGCGGCTCCCGCACCTGCGGCGAATCACGGAAAGACTACACCCTTGGGGGAAGTGGCCCAAGTCTCTAGCCAGTCGAATCGGCCGGGAAGGTCCTGAGATCCTTGCAAAAATGCCAGCCCCCGAAAGGCCATTCCTCGACCTGGACACTCAGGTTCCTCCCCCGGTGCAGCTCCCGGCCGACGAGCCGTGGGTTGACATAATTATTGACGCCAAAGACGAATTCGAAGTCGACGGCGCCACCGCGGTCTTCTCTACATGATTCGAAGACAGGGCCCGTATGTTCGCGGACGCCATTATGACAGACGAGAGAGCAGCAAGGCTCCTCAGGGCCCTACCTGGGGATGAATATATCATGAGGATAAAGTTCCTGCGTCGTCTAGATGAGGTGCGGTGGGTCGTGGAAGACAAGTTCGACCCAGTGAGGACTGAGAGAAAGAAGGGACAGGATGTGGTCGTGCTCACCCGAGTCACTGCGCCCGGTGTTCTGATCGGCATCGACAAGGTCTACTACAATAATGCCTACCCTGTCACTGCAGTCGTTTACGGCCTCTATCCGCTCAGAGAGCCAGACCCTGCTAATTTGGCCCCGATGAGAGATGGCGACCTCAACTGCGTTGCGCAAAGAGTGGTGGAGCATTTCGAAGGTGCCCTCAGGGGTCAGGGACTTACCCCCACGAGAAGGCAGAAAATACAGGAATGGGAGGAGAGGGTCCATGACAGAGGCGCCACGGTCGAGGACGTTGCAGGGCTTGAGAAGGTCCTCAAACGTGCAATTATCCTGCGGGACATTGCCGGCGAGGACGTCTACAACAGCGGCAAATATGGTGGAAGTCGATGGCGGCCCATAGAACTTATCTGCCACAACGGCCACGCCTGGTCCAAAGACCCGCACTTTCCCGCTACCAGGCAGGTCTACATCTACGAGGGCGACGTCTGGGAAGCAATCAGAGAGGCCACTCAGGATGAGCCACTAGCTGTCTGGCTTCTCGGCGGTGGAGATAAACAGCTCAACGTCGACCAGTTTGTGCTCCAAGACGGTCGCACCTTCCGAACGCAGGAGGCCCACCGTTTACTCCAAGAAGCGTGTGCCATATTGGGCGACGAGGCCCTGGCCGACCGGGCCTTCGGCGTGAACCACGCAGCCAGCATCATGGCAAAAGAGCACAACGGCTGGAAGCCGACCCCGTCCGGCCTCCTCGATGACATCCAAAAGCCCTGTGTGGAACACGGCCATGGCGGGCTGTGGAATGCAATGGACTACGATACGAGGGACATCGTCAGCATTGACATGAAAGCCTGTTACCCCGCCAGCTTCCGAGGGAAAGGTGAGGCTAAACCATATTTCGAGCGGTTTGGGCACCCCACCCACCGCATGACCCGTGTTTCGATTAACGGCCCCCTTCCTCAGGATATCGGCACCGGCTTTGCCGAGGTCCAGGAATGGGAGTTCGAAGAAAAAGTCCGCCCCGTCATCCCTGCCTGGTTCTGAAGGCATTTCGCAGAGCAGGGCTGGGCCCGAACGCCCCTGCTTGCCTTTCTTACAGAGTCTGGTCTCCTGAAAAACCTCAAGGTCTGTGAAGCTATCATCGCATTCAAGAAACAAACTGAGGTCTGGCTTCCAAAGGACCGCGACCAGGGCTGCAGCATTATCGGAAAGTTCACACAGGGCAGCAAAGCCGAAGGTAAAAGACTGACACAAAGGCTTGTGACCGACCAGGGTGAGCTGGACTTCCTCGTGAGAGACACCCGCCGAAGCGGCACCCTGGTTGGCGCGCCCAAAAGATGTCCATTAGGCCACATTCTAACATATTACGACGGCTCGCAGCCCCAGTACACCCACTTGAGGGCCAGCATGCTGCCTATGCCCATATAAACCTCGTCGCTATGCTGCAGCGTTTCGAACCCGAGGAGGCTGTCCGGGTGGCCACCGACAGCCTCTATATCCAGAAGACCGCGCTGCACAAGCTCGGGGGTGTCGAGGTTTACGTAGCCCCTATATGGTGCGACTGTAGAGAGGAATTGTGCATGAACTGCCAGCTCAATGTGCCATTCCTTCCTTCCGTATCCCCAGCCCAGTGGCGCGACAAGGGTGAGCAGCTGTACATGCCACGGGAACACGCTGCATACCTCCCCAAGATAGAGTATATAAGGCAACAGAAAAACCTCCCACCCAGCACCGCGCCACACTACGATGACCCCTTGACTCGACACCGGCTGAGCTACCTCAACGGCGGAGGGGGTAGCGGAAAAACTACGAGAGCTATCGAGCTCTTCCGGGCAAGAGACCCACTGGTGCTCACCCCGACCCACCGCCTCGCGAAGGAGAGGCAGAGTCGTCAAAGCCCAGACCTACCACAGCTTCTTCCGGTGGAGCGGCCAGAATGACTGGACGCCCGACCGCATGGGCCAAAAGTTCATCCCACGTGTCATCATCTGGGACGAGGTCTG
>JAVTVY010028605.1:0-12242 GCA_036873755.1 Hanleya hanleyi
AAACAACAGTACACATGGCTAGATAAATACAGTACATGTATACTAAATGGGACATGTATGTCATTTTCAAAACAGATTTGCAAGCATTCTTTGCATTGTCTAAGAAAATAAATCAATAAATCAGTCATCCAATCAATAAATAAATGTGATAGTATACTAACATGATATAGAAATAATATGCAAACCTAACATAGGAATTAGTGGATTTTGTTAGACAAGGGGCATACTTTCTGACACGACTCATTTTTGATAGGCATCTAGTGTCATTTTCAAAACAGATTTGCAGGCATTCTTCGCATTGTGTAAGAGAATAAATCAATAAATCAGTCATCCAATCAATAAATAAATGTGATAGTATATACAAACCTGATATAGAAATTATATGCAAACTTAACATAGGAATTAGTGGATTTTATTAGACAAGGGGCATAACTCTGCAAAATACTTTCTGACACGACTCATTTTCGATAGGCATCTAGTTCAGGTCAAGAGAAACAACTGTATCACGTTATGATGTTGTATATGGAACGGTTCTGAAATTATCACAATAAATCATAAATGAATTTTTATTTGTAAAAAGGGGCATAACTCTGCAAAATATTGTCCGAGATGACTCCTTTTCGATAGGCTTCTGATTTACGTGAAGATAAATAGATGTAACAAGTTTGGTTGCCATGCATGTATATCGCGGTAACGGATTTTATTAGACAAGGGGCATAACTCTGCAAAATACTTTCTGACACGACTCATTTTTGATAGGCATCTAGTTTAGGTCAAGAGAAACAACTGTATCACGTTAGGATGTTGTACATGGAACAGTTCTGAAATTATCACAATAACAAATCATAAATGGATTTTTATTTGTAAAAAGGGGCATAACTCTGCAAAATATTGTCCGAGATGACTCATTTTCGATAGGCTTCTGATTTACGTGAAGATAAATAGATGTAACAAGTTTGGTTGCCATGCATGAAACGGTTCTTTAGATATCGCGGTAACGGACGGACGGACGTACGTACGGACGTACGTACGGACAGCCGTACATGATGACGACAATACCCCTAGGCCAAAGTTGGCCGAGGGGTAAAAAACCACCCTCGATCAGGACACCCCACATCTCCAGAGCCGTGACACGTAGCAAGTCAACGCGACGAACACGACGCCGGACACAACCGCCCAAGGCCTTGAACACCTATTAAAACCAACAGCAGCAGCAGGACAGCTCAGTCGCCATGTTTTACCTCACCCTACCCAGTAACAGTTCGCTGGATGTGTTTCCTGACAACACCGTGGCCAAGTACGTCACCCAGTTACCGCAACCGTTACATTTACCTGACCGGTGGGAATGTGGCCTCGTGGATATCCAATACCCTTACTCATGGTACAACGTGCGAGCCAATGAAGTCTGGTACGAGGTGACCTACGAAGCCAAAAACACCCGACTCACCCTGCCCGAAGGCCAATACGATACCCCCAAAGAGTTCATGGGTGGGCTGTCAAGACTGTTGCATTATAAGGCTCTACGGGAGGTGACGAATACTTCAAAACCCATCAAAGCCTATCCCTTCAAGAATCACGTGGACTTCGATTACAACGCACACAACGACAAGGCAGAGCTTATCGTCACCGCCAACGCGAGTGTCGTACTGAGTCCTATCCTACAGCAAATGCTGAGTTTCGATCTAAAGACGTTCGCTGGTCCCACCGAACACCATGGCGAGATGCCGATGGATATGAAGTCGGGTATGTACGGACTCTACGTCTACTCGGACGTGGTGGACAACCACATCGTGGGCGATATCAACACACCTGTTACGGGTGGTCCCCATTAAAAAGACGTATGGAGGTCAAGTCACCCACAGTTTCACCCACATGCTCTACTTGCCCGTACGACAAACTGACATCAACACGATCACGGTGGATATAAGAGATGACACGGGACGACCGGTGGCATTCGAACGAGGAAAAGGGGTGCTGACACTTCATTTTCGACAAGCACGTGCTCCCCACTTTGCATAATGAAAGTACCTTACGAGTGCAATGTACGCAGCTATATGGACTATTATGCCCAACAGGCCGGGGGTGGCTTTCCGGTCTTTAGCGGTGCACGCATGCAACGAGGACATGGACTGGGGAACATACTCGGCAGCATCGTCAAACGTTCCTGCCCTTGGTGACGCGCGGGGTGAAAGCAATGGGCAAACAAGCGGTACGCAGTGGACTGCAAGTGGCCGGTGATGTCTTGGGGGGTACGGCACCCAAAGAAGCCTTGAAACGGCGGCCCAAAGAAGCGGGAGGCGTCTTGGTGGCCAAAGCACAACGCACCGTAGGGAATAAAAGAGCTGCCCTACCGAGACCACGCACCAGTCGACGACCGACCCAGCGACGACGCACATCGAAAACCCAGGATATCTTTTCTTAAACATGTCCTTGATCCACGCAGAGTCTTGTCCCTCCACCAACAGTGAATTTGATTTGTGGACCGTGCCGCCCACACAGACCAATGCCGAACAAGGATTATGGGTGGAGCATCTCCCGCTCTCCAGCATCAACGAAACAGGGCCCATCGAGTTCACCATCAGTAATGTGGATACGGCCTATGTGGATTTAGCCCATACATACTTGTATGTGAAAGCCAAGGTGGTCAATGGGGATGGCTCCAGAATCATCCAAGCTGCAACGGTGGACCCGACGAATCTCTGGCTGCACTCGATGTTTCAACAGGTGGATATTTTTTTCTCAGCGACAAACTCATCAGTGACTCGACCAACACGTACCCCTATCGAGCCTACATCGAGACACTGTTGTCTTTTGGCCGAGAGGCTAAAAAATCTCAGCTGACAGCCGCTTTATTCTACCAGGACACACCCGAGCACATGGACACTGTGGACAATGTGGGATATAACAAACGGAAGGCTTTCACTGCGAACGGTGCCTCGGTGGATCTCATGAGTCGACTACATGCAGATGTGTTCATGCAAGACCGGTACCTCTTGAACAAGATCCCCATCAAAATCCGACTGATACGGGTGCCTCCGACCTTCGCCTTGATGGCCACTAACGTAGATGGGCATGCAGGTGACTATAAGATTGTTATCCAAGAGGCAGTCCTGTATGTCCGAAAAGTGAAACCGAATCCAGCCGTTCAATTGGGATACAAAGGCCTTGGAAACAAAACCAGCCCAGTACCCTATCCGACGTGTACAAACCAAAGTATTCTCTGTGCCTGCTGGAAATATGGGCGCCAACAAAGAAAACCTGTTCCTAGGGGGAACTACCCAAGCGATTGATCCTGGCCTGTGTGGAAAATACCAGTTTCAGCGGAGCCTACCCAGAGAATCTGTTTGACTTTAAACACTTCGGCATCAATTTTGTGGCCCTGCATGTGGATGGACAAAAGGTCCCAGCCACGGCCTTAACACCGAACTTTGGGCGCAGGAATTTCATTTGAGCCTATCAGAGCCTGTTTACAGCCACCGGTCAAATCAACCAGGACGAAGGGAATTTGATCAGTCGGGAGGACTACTCGAACGGATACACGTTGTTCTGTTTCGATCTGATCCCCACCTTAGAGAACGACCATCAGCTGGCCCTGGCCAAGCAAGGCAATTTACGATTGGAAATCCACTTTGCACGAGCCCTGGGGACCACCGTCAATGTGATCTGCTACGCCGAGTTTGACAACATCATTCAAGTGGACAAGGCGCGCAACGTCCTGTGTGACTTCTCCACCTAACATGGATACAGACCAGATAATCACCGTGCTGGAGAATGACCCAGAGACACGTATGGTCTTTCAAGGGGTGTTCGCCCGAGATGTGTTCCCATTAGACCGTATGTATCCTGCTGCTTACGTTCTCAACACGGACCCGATGGATCGCCCCGGTGAACATTGGGTGGCCGTGTACTTGACAGAACAGCAGGGCGAATACTTCGACCTGTACGGCCTGCCACCCCTCCATCCCGATTTAACAGACTTCATGGATCAAGGCACAGAGACGTGGTGTTGGAACAGTCAAACGTTGCAAAGCCTGACCAGTAGCGCGTGCGGACAATATTGCTTGTTTTACCTGTACCATCGATGCCGGGGAAGACCCTTATCTACCATCGTACAGATGTTTGACAAGTACCCCAAGGCCGAGGACCGCGATGTACTCGTATATGACTGGGCCGCCCATCATTTCAATGTACAAGCCCCGTTCTGGGCTTAAGTTCTTTCAATGTACACAAGCCCCCTGTTCTGGGCTTAAGTTTACAAGCCCCCTGTTCTGGGCTTCAGTTCTTTCAATGTACAAGCCCCCTGTTTTGGGCTTCAGTTTTCACGTGGTTGTTCTCACGTTGTTGTTGTTACTGAATAAAACAATGAGATCTCACCAAAAACCCCTGTCTTGTGTGTTTTCTATATGAGCATAATGCATGAAACTGGCTTTGAACACCGTATTAGCCAATCAGTGGCCTAGAATGGAACCAAAGGTAACCCATCCATGTCCAGAAAACATTGCCCGGGTGTACAAGAACCCGGATGTAGGCGCGGACGTAGGCGAAAGCATCCCAGTACCCGGATGTAGGCGCAGACGTGAGCGAAATTCTAGTACCCGTCCATTGGTTCTTTTATCGATCGCTCATTGGCTCTTTTTCTCTACCGCTGATTGGTCCAAATGGAACTGCCCATCCTTCCCAGGCTAATTTACAATCTCATTTTTGGGTTCAAGCTCTGTATATCGATGCCGCAACATTGTCGCCGAACCTTGCCGAAAGGGAGACTTTGGACCTTTTGACCTGGATGTGACCTTTGAACTTTTGATCCGACATTCATCCGCGCACTGCCGGTGATGACGCGCGCGTCGCGCTGCGGCATCAGATCACCCCCGCGCGCGCGCGCGCTGCGGCCGGGGCGGGCCGGGCCGGGCCGGGAAAAACCCCGGAGGTTGAACATCCGGACGTCTAAGAGAACATTGGAGCTCTTCTGGGTTTGGAGGTGGAATCCGGAAGTGACGTCACAACCCACGTGACCTGCGCAGCAGAATGGAAACGACACCCTAGTCTAGCCCCCTCACATAGGCTTCACATGGATACCTCATTCGATCCCATCGGCCCACTAGTGGCCCACCTAGACCCCAAAACGTCTATTTCCATACCCTTTGTCCACTGCGCATGCGCAGAGTGACGATATTTCAACCCCGCACTCACCCCATCAGATGCCTTCTCACATAGGCTTCACATTGATACCTCACTCGATCCAATCGGCCCACTAGTGGCTCCCCTAGATCCCAAAACGTCTATTTCCATACACTTTGTCTATTGCGCATGCGCAGAATGACGATATTCCTACCCCGCATCCACCCCATCGGTTGCCCCCTCACATAGGCTTCACATTGATACCTCACTCGACCCCATCGGACCATTAGTGGCCCACCTAGATCCCAAAACATCCACCCCGTGTGGACCATGCCATGCAGTATAGGCCTATGGGCCTACCCAGGCCTCGGTGACTTTTTCCAAAAATTTCACCGTTTCGCTCCGGGACCCTTCGCATCGTGTTCTAAATGACGAGACGTGAAAAACAAATCCAAACAGCCCCTATCACAATGAACGTGTGTGAATTTCCCAGGTTGAACCTATACCCCCATATAGCCAGCCTATAGGCCTATATACAGACCTCGGTGACTTTTCCCAAAAATTTCACCGATTCGCTCCGGGACCCTTCCCATTGTCATTTTCTTGGCGAGACGAGAAAAACGTGACCCCACAAGCCATAGTAAAGCCCACGAAAAAAATTGACCATCCCCATACCGGCATTTTCCCTTATATTGTATAATACAGACCCCTATTGTAGGGGTAAAGTCCGTGTTCCGCTTTTTATAGTTTCGGAAAAAAATCCTAATTTTACATGCACCCACCCCATTGACTGGATAGGCAGGCCCCGATAAGCCCGGGGACCGATATTAGCCCTTTTGGCTAGAGTTGATAGGAGTTTTCCCCTATTTTAGGGGTAAAGTCCGTATTCCGCTTTTTATAGTTTCGGGGAAAAATCCTAATTTTACATGCACCCACCCCATTGACTTGATAGGCAGGCTCCGATAAGCCCGGGACCGATATTAGCCCTTTTGGCTAGAGTTGATAGGGGTTTTTCCCTAGTTTGGGGGTAAAGTTCGTGTTCCGCTTTTTATATTTTCGGAAAAAAATCCTAATTTTACATGCACCCACCCATGACTTGATGCCCCTACAGGAGCGCTTCACTTTGATACCTCACTCGACCCATTCGGTCCACTAGGGACCCACCCCGGGCACAAAACGTCTATTCCCATACTCTTTTTAGGCATTCCCCGTATACATTAACATTGGAAGTCACTTGGTTGACACGGGACTACTTTCTGTCCGCGGAAGTGACGGCATCACCACCAGACCGCGAAAGAATACAAAGGTTACAGGTTGCCGGAACTACTTTTGACCTCCACGTGACCTTGAGCTGGTGGCGCCCCCTGGCGCCACAGTCGCCACAGAGGTGAAAGGCGATGTGGCGTCCCCTATACCTTTAACCTGGAAAAAAGGGGACCAAGAGTTACCTCCCTGGAAAATAATACCCTTCGTCCCCTTTCTATACTACTCACATGCATAATCACTTGGGAAAGCAAGCGTCACCACTTGTTGAGGGACATTTGCTTAACAAAGGCCTTCATATAAGACAAGTTTAACCTTATAAAGTTTCAATTCATAGTTACAACTTTCCGCTGCCCTAAGACGAAATACCCTCATGTAGAAATTATATATGTGTAACGATTAATTTTTTGCTCTGCTGGACCGTCAGAATATTCAAATACATGAACAAGTGGTCTGACTGTGTGTGTCGAGTTGTTTGTGTGCAATTCTATTCACGAATTATAATAAAATATGGAATTATGTGCGTTAAAGGTTCGCTGTCTTTATTTTACGTCACTATTGTACTTTAAGTCCAAAATGAAGATGGGGGAAAAAAATGAAAATAATTTTTCAGGGGTTTGGGGGCTCGAACCAATATGTCGGTTTTCTTTTAATCTGTAGTCCGACACTGCAATATATCTTATATCTTTTGGACAAATCTCTTCTCGGTGAAAATTGAGAACATGGAAATTCAGTATTTTTTCTCTCAAGCTAATAACTTTTGAAGTAAACGAGAGTAAATTATATTTTCGGTTTATAAACGCAACACACCAAGGAAAAAATACGGTCAAACCGAACACCTCCTTTGGCAAATATTACAGGAGTAGTAGGGTTTATCGTCGTTTTCAACCTTGTTTCAGTCATATCACGACGGTGCCTACATGTGCCAGAACACGGGAGTGCTCACAGTTCCTATTACCCTGGACCCAGCCAGTACAGCACCCGGTCACCCGAGCTTGACCGAGCTTAACGTTGCTTAACTTCGGTGATCGAGAACCGTTGAGTCCAACGCTATAAGCCGGCAAATATGCCAGCTATCACCGGTTCAAAATGTTGTCATGGATTAAAAGATAGGGCGAAGTGAAATCATACGAAACAGTAGCGGATCAACCGAAGTCACGTGTCAGTGTACAGACAGGCTCTTCTTTGTTCTATCAATAATGTGCAAGTGAGCCATTAACGATCTTAATTATGATATCGCAATGGTACATCTCTGGAGATGTTGGAGTCTCTGAATTTAACCATGGTAACGTTTTGTCCTTTTCCCAGAATCCCGATTACGAAGATGAAATTGTTCCAAAGGAGTATTGACGCATGGACGCCTCTGAAACACAGCTTTGACGGCTTCTGGGAGTTGGACCCGGCAGAATCTTGGCAGAAACCGCTAGACGTACCTCTGCGGATTCAGATGACGTCAGCCAATGGTGTCCTGCTCGAAGACTCCATACCTGAAATAGGTCTGTAACCTTCCCAAAGGAAGACTTAAAAAACAGAAAACTACCAAATACTTGATTTATTATAGAAGTATCATGAAAGCAAAGTGTTCTAAGAAACAAGCTCACCGAAACGGTGTTTGAATTATGTCCCCCCCCCCCCCCTCCCAAGTATGTTGGGGGGGGGAAACATCTAGTGTTTGTGCTGGCTGTCTGTCTGTCTGTCTGTCTGTCTCCTTCCCTTGTCCAGGGCCGTAGCCAGGATTTACTGAGGGGTGGTTCGCCTTCACTCCAAAAGGGCACATCAGGGGGTTCACTGCATGGGAATAGGGGCAAACAGGGAGTTTATATGAGAAAAATATATAATATTTCCGAAAGGCGGGGTTCGCCCGAACCCAGAAACCCCCCTTGGCTACGGGCCTGTTGTCTACAAGATATCTTGAGAACTACTGGATGGAATTTGCCCAAACTTGGATGGAAGCTTCATTGGGATAGCCCCTCATTTGATTAGGTTTTGGTGTGTGGGCATGTGTTCATCCGTGTCCGGTGTCCGTCCGTCCGTCCATCTACTTGTACATGTATATACAGGCCTTGTCTGCAAGATATCTTGAGAACTACTGGACGGAATTTCACCCCACTTGGATGGAAGCTTCAGTGGGATAGCCCCCTCATCTGATTAGATTTTGGTGTGTGTGCGTGCATTCATCCATGTCCGGTGTCCGTCCGTCCGTCCATCTACTTGTACGTGTATATACAGGGCTTGTCTGCAAGATATCTGGAGAACTACTGGACGGAATTTCACCAAACTTGGATGGAAGCTTCATTGGGATAGCCCCCTCATTTGATTAGGTTTTGGTGTGTGTGCATGTGTTCATCCGTGTCCGGTGTCCGTCCGTCCGTCTATCTACTTGTACATGTATATACAGGCCTTGTCTGCAAGATATCTTGAGAACTACTGGACGGAATTTCACCAAACTTGGATGGAACCTTCATTGGGATAGCCCCCTCATCTGATTAGATTTTGGTGTGTGTGTGTGTGTGCATGCATTCATCCGTGTCCGTTGTCCGTCCGTCCATCTACTTGTACATGTATATACAAACCTTGTCTGCAAGATACATGTAGTGGACGGAATTTCACCAAACTTGGATGGAACCTTCACTGGGATAGCCCCCTCATCTGATTAGGTTTTGGTGTGTGTGCATGCGTTTGTCCGTGTCCGTTGTCCTTCCGTTCCTCTACTTGTACACGTATATACATAACTTGTCTGCAAGATATCTGGAGAACTACTTGACGGAATTTTACCAAACTTGGATGGAAGCTTCATTGGGATAGCCCCCTCATCTGATTAGGCTTTGGTGTGCGTGTGTGCATTCAGCCGTGTCCATTGTCCGTCCGTCCGTCCATCTAGTTGTACATGTATATACAATGTATACATACCTTGTCTGCAAGATATCTGGAGAACTACTGGATGGAATTTTACCAAACTTGGATGGAAGCTTCATTGGAATAGCCCCCTCATCTGATTAGGTTTTGGTCTTATGTGCGTGCATCCTTTGTTTCTGGTGTCCGTCTTTTTTACATGCATGTACAGGTCTACTTTTGTCTACAAGATAAGTGGAGAACTACTGGATGAAATTTCACCAAACTTGGATGGAAGCTTCATTTGAATAGCCTTGGGATCCTGTTAGGTTTTGGTGTGAGTGCTTGCGTGCGTTCATGCAAACTGTGCTTCAATCTGTCTCTCCGTTTTTCATTCACCCCATATCTTGGAAACTACTGAAGGCAGACGCAAGAAACTTCTATACAGTACATCATGTATTTTTTAGGTGTGCCTCTTGTACGTTTTGCATCTTTCCTATAATGTGATCAGCTTAGAAATGATTGACGCTTCACAATCACATGTATTTCACATTGGTTGGGCGCCGTAGGTGTCTGAAATCCACCCATTGCTGCATGAATCTCGACTGCTCACTGAGCTACTGCAACAATGAAAATCGCCTCTTCCCAATTAATATTTTCAGATGCGTAGCTTTGTTTAGGATGTTTATTGCTACATACATTTTATAGCACTTTCCCTTAAATAATGTTCCCACTCAAGGCAAGGTGGGAGATTGGGGAAGACGTATGTTTTTGCTTAAAAAAAAACAACCAGCATAGGCTTTATGCCAGGGCGGCAACTCAAGGGTCAAAGCGGAACCTCTAGTTTCCCCTTGTTCACCGTAAAGATATAGATTATAAATCAAATAATCTACTGCTTTATCCTGAATTAAACATCTTCATTTTACCAAGCCAATTTCTACGTTCCCACTTCGAACTTCCTTTAATATATATGGCCTCCTTCAATGCTCAAAGTACTTATAAATAGACACGAGACGTCACTGACCTCGAAATCATTTGAATTTCGAAATGTGTCCTAGAAGAACGTTATTGATTGGCTGACCTATATATTGGGCCAAAAGGGCCACCGTATTAGGAGAAATGACGCCGCTACTTTGAGGATGATGAGTAGTATATAAAACTGAAATTGGGGCTCTTTTATGCAAATGAGGGGGAAACTGGGGGCGGCTCTCGTCCAATCAGAAGCGAGTATTTCAAATCCAGGATGACCTTGCCCACCTCCAGCACAGAAGAGTTCCAATCTAGGGGGAGGTAACTCTGGGTCACTATAGCTCCGGCAAAGGGTCCCTGGGCATGTATTCATCCGCGGTGATGCGGTTTTGGCGGTGATGCGGTCGCGGAAAAAAGCTTCCGCGGAGAAAAAGTAGTCCCTAGATAAAATGGTCCGATTGGGTCGAGTGAGGTATCAAAGTGAAGCATTCGTGAAGGGGCATCTAATGGGTTGGGTGTGGGGTTGAACTATCGGCCTTCTGCGCATGCGCGGTGGCCGAAGAGTATGAAAATAGCCTTTTTGGAGCTAGGGGAGCCCCTAATGGTCCAATGGGGTCGACTGAGGTATCAAAGTGAAGCATATGTGAGGGGGCATCTGATGGGCTGGGTGTGGGGTTGAAATAGCGGCATTCTGCACATGCGCGGTGGCCGAAGGGTATGAAAATAGCCGTGTTGGAGCTAGGGGAGCCCCTAATGGTCCAATGGGGTCGAGTTAGGTATCAAAGTGAAGCCTAGGTGAAGGGGTATTTTATGGCTGGGTGGGTGCATGTAAAATTTTTCCTGAAAAAAAAAAATACGGAACACGGACTTTATCGAAAAATCCGGGAAAATGCCTATATGGGGTATGAGGGGTATATAGGTCGCCGGGCTTAATGGGGCTCGCCTGTCAATAGAGTTATCTCCCCCTAGTTCCAGGGTGGGTGTATGTAAAAATTTTCTTAAAAAAATACGGAATACGGACTTTATTCTAAATTACGGGAAAATGCCTATATGGGGTATGGGAGGTATAGGACCATCCTGGGAAACCTACTTCTATACATTTGCGGTATAGGTTGTGGGGTCTCGTTTACTCTGTCTCGTCATTTAGAACATGATAGGAAGTGTCCCCTGCGCGAATCGGTGAAATTCTGGAAAAGTACGATATAGCCTCATAGTCCCATACTGAGGGTATAGGACCGTGGATGTTTGTCCCCCCTGGGAAACGTACTTCTATGCATTTGCGGTAGGGCTGTGGGCCCTGCTCTTTTACTCTGTCTCAGTCATTTGTAGAACATGATAGGGAAGTGTCCCTAAAAGTGAATCGGTGAAATTTTTGAAAAGTACGATATAGTTTCATATAGTCCCATACTGAGGGTATAGGACCGATGTTTGCATTTGCGGTAGGGTTGTGGGGTCTCGTTTTTCACGTCTCGACATTTAGAACACGATGGGTAGGGTTGCGGAGCGAATTGGTGAAATTTTTGAAAAGAGTCACCAAGGCCTGGGTAGGCCCATAGGCCTATACTGCATGGCTATGGGTGTATAGGGCCATACGGGGTGGACATGTTGGAGTCTAGGTCAGTCCCTAATGGTCCAATGGGGTCGAGTGATGTCTTATTTTGAAGCTCTCGTGGAGGAGCACTTGACTACACTAATGGTTCGTCCGTGTTCAATAGTCTGCGCATGCGCAGCCTAGCCCGTAATATAGAAAACAGGCATTTTGTGTGCTATGTAGGGGTGTGTTTGGGATAGAGATGGGCTATTCACGGTTCGAATGGGTCGTGTGAGGTGTCAAAGTGAAGCTTGTGTGGGGTAGAGTCAGAATGGTGTGTTTTTGAATGCAAGTCGCGTCAATCTGCGCATGCGCAGTTGGTTGTAGTAAGTAAAGTGGCCATTTTGGGGCAGTACATGAAGGTATTTGGGGTCGAGATGGGCTGTTCTCGGTTCGAATGCGTCCTGGAAGGTGTCATCTTGTAGTTCTCGGGATGTACATTCCGATTTGAGGGATGTTCCCGTCATCT
>JAVTVY010028606.1:0-13020 GCA_036873755.1 Hanleya hanleyi
GGTCCTCTTGATAATTGATCCAATACCGTCTGAGGGGCCTTTCCCGTGCCCAGCTTCAAGAAATTTCCAGGTTCCAATGTTGATGCCAAACTTGGGTAGCATGGTGCTAAAGAGATAGAAATTCTTTCTGCATCTACACTGGGTCGTCGGACCATCGCTTACAAAGTGTAGTATCTCCAACTGGGGATTCACTTCCTGCAAATGTCGAATGACTGGGTCAAGATGCGCCCATATGGCAGGTGGGTCGTGTCGCGTGGAGCTAGCGAATGTACAAAAGCTCACGGTACTGGAAGGCAGGTAATCAACACTGGTATGCAGGCTTGTCTGTTGGTGTGACGCCCCAAAATGAACGCTCTGTACATATCTCTTCTTTGTATTTGCAGCCGTAGTTTTCCGAAAAATCAATGTGCAGAATGGCTGAATTTTCTGGAAGGTTTTCTCTTAATGATCTCAGTTGCTTGTACTGGTGCCGAATGTTGAAGATATGTTTACTCAGTCTTTCTCTCTTGGACTGAAAATCATCTCTCAGAAGTTCTAAAGTCCCAAATTCCTGTTCCTTTACAGTCATCTTGTATGGTTTTCCATCTCCGTTTGGGATTTCACGCACTTTGAATTTCCATTGGTACCACTCCGTTTGAAGACCAGGATCATACGCCGAAGACGGAAACTTCTTATTTTGACAGGTCTTACAATTTCCGTACATGCAATCCTTGTTTTCAGAATCACAATGTGTAGCTTCCACCATCTTTTCTACATCCTGACTTGGTAGAGCGCCGTGTTGAAAAAGCTTGTCGGCCCGTGCACGAACTGAGAGTTCGCATGTACTTTGCACAAACAGGTGTCTCTGTCATCGATCATCGGAATCAACACCCAAAATGGTCTCAGCCTACAGAACAGCCAATAGCTGACAGACATCTGTGGATTTCCTAACAGAAACAAAAGATACAGATTCTTCAAAGAGTCATTCAAGAGACGCTTCTGTCGTTTCAATTTATGACGAGTCAACGTCTCCTTTTTTTCAGCTTTAATTCGACTAACCTCGTCTTGGTTGTCAAATTCATGAATCTTTCGTTTCAGCTGACTGAACTTGCTTGACCTTTGTTTTCTGTCATACTCTAAATCATGATTGTTGTCTTTATGTTTCAGGATCTTTCGGGATATACCAATCGACTTTTCAGCTGCCCTGAGAAGTTTGTATTTCTTCAAAATCTTTCCCTTTATTACTTTAACGACTGTCTGTTTTATTCTGTATTTCTTAGATGTTTTGTATGATTCCTTCACGTTCTCTGTTGGGACATTATGTAACAGCAAGGCATTTCTGACCTCAGGACGAACATTTTGACCCTTTAACATCCTTTCTGTCTTTCTCCGAGGACTGTCTCTATTTCTTTGACTTTCTCTCAGTCTATAATACTGTTGTCTGTATTTATTTGCGTCTCTAGTCTTCTTCTTTACTCTGTCTTCCAAGTGAATAATTCGTCTGTATGCCATCGCTCTATCCTTACGGACTCGGCGTGTCGCTGCATCTGATCATCTTACAGGAACATCTGGACCGTTATCAGGTGATTGTGGTGGAGTGTGTATTGTTGCCAATCTTTCTCTGAGTTGTAGTTGTCTGTTCTGCTTCCTGAGTTTAGCCTTGCCTTCCTTCCATTTTCGCCTCAGCATCCTTTTCTCTCTCTCGCTCGTAATACTGTTGATTGTTTTTATCTTTCCACTCTCTTTCCTAACTTTATATCTCTTTTTTTCGCGTGTCAAATATTCTTTGTGTCTGTTTGGATCATCTTTTATTTTTCGTCTATATCTCCTCGATCGTTCAGCAGCCGTGAGAGGCATTCTGTAAGTAAATTGCAACTCAATATATTTAAAGTCAAAACCTAAAGTATAATTAGGCTTGAAAACGATGTTAGTACCTCTATAGCGAAACGTCGCCATCTAATAAATGCGAAGTTGTTATAAATAAGTAATCTCGCGTCGTATTAAAGTATAATGTTGAATTGAATTTTAATTTATTCAACACTTTATGACATCAACATCCTAACGATTTGTCTTTACCGCCACACGATGTCTTTACCGTTACGGCGAAAACGACGAAACGGTGATGGTAAAGACACGTGATGGCAAAGACAAATCCAAGTTCAAAGTTCATTCAGTTCTAGGAGGGTATTGAAACCGGCATAAAAAGATGACCGAATTCTGGAGTATGTTTTGCGCTATGGATTAGAATGTTTCTTGGCCGTTAATTTACAAAGTTATGTCATTTCCGGAACGAACGGTATAAAGACAAAATAATTATGTACTCTGTTGATATAGATATTACCTGGAAATTTACCAAATGTACGGGGTATTTCGGACAAAAGGCCGCTTCCACGTTCCACGGAACTCGCGTCGTCTGCTGAATGGTCACGTGCCACTTCATAAAAGTTATGTCCCTTGCATAAAATCTGTCTACTGAATTATTGTGACGGTAAAGGCGCGATGGGTGTGACATGAAGAAAAGGTAAAAAATAGCAAATATTAATAAAGTTGAATCAAATCTGTCAACATGGGTTGAATATTTAAACGGTATACAACAATTATTTATGTATATTTTTTAAGTGTATAATCAAGCTCTAATATCAATGTGTTTTTGTACTATACGCACTTGTGACAAAGGGATTCTACCGTACCGTATACGCGAGAGATTTAAAAAAATGTGAAAATCGCTTTTTCCCAAAGCAACAAAGCTAGATCATATGTGTATATTAACTCCACAATGAATTTAATCAGAAATTGTTGCGAAATACGGCGATTTAAATCTAAAATTTATTGCATGAATCCTTGTGACTGTAATGGCGTCTCTTTTCGTAGAATTACCCATATATACGAAAAAGTTGGAGCGTTGTACTATCTGGATACGTATACGTAGTCAAGACGCGATATGAAGGAATACCAAGGTGCACAATCTAAGGTCGAATCTCACTTGATAAGAGTCCCTCTTATTCCGTAATTACCGCATTGCAAACACAAACTACTTGGGATACAGATTTGAGAAAAAAGAAAAAAGAAAGAACCCTTAATGACTGAACTCTTTCCAACTTGATTTCTCAGTAAGCTATTCACAAAACTCGTCTCAAGAAGTGTGACTCTTCCATTCGTCAAACCGGCCTTCTCTCCGTGAGTGAAAAATTAATTTGATGGGTCCATAAACTGATTATGCAATCTTGACTAACAGGCCCTCAAAACAAGATTTTTGAGGGACTAGGTTTTAGGGTGAAGTGTCGAAATATGGGGTCTCTATACATAACTCCCTGGTGTGTTTTTATAGAAAGCATCCGGTTATGTAAAGAGAACACACCAGGGAGTTATGTATAGAGACCCCATATTTCGACACTTCACCCTAAAACCAACCCCCACACCCACAAAACTTGTTTTGAGAGCCTGTGCTTAGAGTCTGTCCGTCTGTCTGTCCATCCAATGTTCAATTTCACTTCCATCCCCCCTCCACCGCCCTCCTGTACAATTAAGAACCTGACCAAAAATGAAGCGAATTTGTCACCACCCGTTTGTTCGTCTATCGGCCTCCCAAAGGGTATTTCTATCGTAGGTTGTCACAGGAAATTCCCCTTTCTTTCCAGCCGTTCGTGCTTCCTTCAAATGTTGCAAACGAGATAGAACCTGTTGTTAGAAGGCCAATGACCTTGACATTCCGCTTCTTTGTGAAGCAAGGAATTGTCAAATGTATAGCCATGTGAAAATATATTTAAAACATTTTTTTCACGTGGGGTTGTTGTCATTTATCTTTCTTGTGACCTCGATTTGTGACCTTGGTTCACTTCAGTTGATATTTATATTTTTATTTTATGCCTACTTCCAGGCCTTTCTCTGACGCCCACTCTACGATAAGAGAGACTATTACAATTGACATAGTTAACTACCCATTTCTAAACAGCAAATTCAAAATATCTCTATATCTATATTTGGTAGATCATGTGCAGACTGTGACGATTTCAAATTTTCTCAAATTCTATGAAAAAAATATCGTTCATTCACGGCAACTACGATCATAGCGTGCAATATCTTGGCGCTATGTTTCATAACTGGTGTCTAATTCCGCTTAACGCGTGGAAAGGGGTCGTTTGAATATCAATTGTTTTATATCTCCATGATGTTCAAATAAACGGTCATAATCAAAGCGTGACTGGGATACACTCTAGAGAACGACTTGGAAATGTAACGAACATTATCATGTCTTGCTGACATGATTGAAAACTTTTGACAGCTTCTCTCTTGTACGAAGCCATCTTTTATTTTTATTATTTTTATTTCATACAAATTTGGAATTGGTGCAAATTGTCATACGAAATAGGTCTTTTGAATACTGCCGAGGAAATTCTGGTATGGATGACTCAAGAACAGATCACATATCCATATCACGCTATATAGCTTCGTCTGACGTAGACGAAAGCATGCATTAAGTCCTAGCGAAACTGTTTTTAATGTGTTGATATTGGTGACATTGATCCAAGTTATATTTGTCCATCCATTTCTTCATAATTTGTACTTGTCTCATTCGAAAATCTTTTTGAGGAGCTGAAAGGGATATTTCGAAACTCAACAAACGAAGACTGAGGCATTGCTCACTGTTTATCCATCGTATCCAGTGTCAAGTATTTTCAGCGTCGAGTGAAAAAATGCTATTCCGGTTAAAAAGTCAGATGAGAATCGGACTCAGTCTATACACATTTGTGTAAAGGTATAATTTTCTTTCTTACTGCGTCAAAGGTGTAGTACAAAAAAGATACCATAAGCCATTTTTCAAACAAGCAAGGGTGTATTCGGGGATCTCGAACCACACAGTACTTAAGTATATATAAAGCATTTGGAGCGTTGTGTTATCTGGACACGCAGTCAAGACGCGATGTGATGGAAGACAAAGGCATCCTACCGCAGGTTGAATCTGACATGATAAGATCCTCTCTTTTACCGTAATTACCGCATTGCAAACAGAAACTACTTGGAATTAAACACAACATTAAGGTGATGGAATAAGATGCCGGAGTACTGACAAGAAGTCACATGACCCCACAGGTTAATATTCTGACTGCATATCTAAACAAAACATAAACACCAAAATGATCCCAGTGATGATTGTATCTCATCCACGCTTGATTGTAGCTGTTCATGTAGACATATTGAACGGCATACGCACACTGCCCCTTGAGCGGTATTAGATAGAAATATCCAAGAGCAATGATGCAATAGCCCTATCAAATCATCAGTTGGAAAGTGATGAACCGTGTGACTGTTAGATAGAAGAAAATATTAGTGGAATGCAAGTTTTGATTAAGAAGTTTGTGAGGCTCGACGCCGACCAAGCCTATCATTCTCCACCATGTTAACAGTCACAAAAGCATTAGCAAAACAAAAGCATTCCTACATTAGCCGTGGTCTATAAAAAAAATCCGTGTTAATAATCGAAAGACCTATGAAATAAATACGTACCGGTATATAATAAAAACACAAGATGGTTTCCTAGAAGAGATAAGTTTTTCCCAATTTTCGAAAGATTCGAAAGATCATTTGGGGAGCTGAAAGGACTATTGGAACGTCTCAACAAACGATTGTACGTGCATGTCACCGTATATCCGTCGTTCCGTCCACCCATCAAATTTCAAGCGTGGCTGGGATACAAATCATCACAGGGATCAGCTCTGGTGATGTACTTAGAAATATACACTTAGTATATTTGACTGTGGGGGCATCCACTTCCACCATCCTTTTTATGTTGTGTTTAATTTCCTGTGTTCTTCTGGTTATATCACGCGTTTGTTTTCTTTTAAAGTTAAATAGAAATTATGACCACCTATTTGAATAACGTTATTCTATCTTACTAAGTCAAATGTGTAGCCATGGAAAAAGATTTCATAAGACATCATTGACAAGTGAGCACAATATAATGGAAGACATCGGCAGCCTATCAACAGTCGAATTTGACTTGAGCGTCTGTCTTACGAGGTAAAAATCACCACAGGGACTTTTTTTTTGTTCTTGTGATGTTTGTAAATAAACAGTCAGAATACTGACCCGTGGTGTCAAAGGATTTCCTGTCAGTACGCCAGAATCTTTTACCACCACCTTAATGAGTCGCGTTTAATTAATCTTCTGTAATCACCGCATTACAAAGAGGCCACATAAATGTCTATTTCGGAGTTAACTACAGACTGGGAGATATCGAAAGAATGCAAAATATTATTTTGATCAACATATCTCGAGATGTCGAAGATGGTCCAGTAGGCCTTACAGGCAAAGACATGAGGATTCATCTTATGACGAGGAGTTCTGAGGATTGTAATGCAGAATCATCATGATGTCATATTTGCATGTCTTGCTGACATCACTGAAAACTGCTGACTGCTACTCTCTTGCAGGAAACTATTTTTTTTTTTTAATTTTTTATTTCATACACATTTGGAATGGGTGATGTCATACAAAATAGGGCTTTCGATTATTGACGCGGAAATTCTTTAATGAACGACGGCTAAATATTGAATATCGTGTCTGAAGCTTGCTTTGTCAACTGTTAATTCTCTATAACAATGTCATCCTAGGTCTGTCCATCTGTCCCGCTTGATATCTCAGCAAGTCATTCACCAAACTCGTTGTTTTAAGAAAATGTGTGGTGACTTGTTGTCTGTCCTTCTGGTCGACCATATCCTCATGACTAAGTGTGGAAGTTTCACTGGGTGGGATCCAAAAATTGATTACACAAGGTCATTTCGATCTAGAATCGGTCAGTCTATCTTTTTCGCAGTTCCGTTGCACTTGCCTGCCTTGCCATGGTGTCAAGAAAACTGTCCGAAACTTTGATGAATGGTTCCAACTGAAGCCAATTGGTCATCGTTCGTTTGTCCATCTATTTGTCTGCACCCAAAGCGAGTTTTCTATTGTGGGTTGACCTTGGCGGTTAGTACATGTCCACTGCTTTTCCGACTGTTCGTGCTTTTCTTGAAGGTTCATAGGCGAGATCGGGCCTGTTGTTAGAACAGAGGCAACACATTCCAATTGCCAAGTAATAAGATTTTATAAGCCATATTTCACGTGGGGTTGTAATTTATCTATCTCGTGACGCCGTGTTGTGACCTTTGTTCACGCCAGATTGCCAGGTTAAATTATCGCACACCTACGTAGGAGTTTCTTTTCCGCAATATTTCATCGACGAAAAGATACATACAAAGCATTGGAGCGTTGCGTTATCTTGACACATGGGGTGAATTGTGGTCACCCGGGCCAAGGAGGGCACGAGTTAATTTCAAAGGGGAGCTAAATAGCAGAAGTCTACATGGCTTTATCAAAAGCCGCCAACAAAATACAGTAGTCGTTTCTTACCCCGGTGACCAGAATTGCCCTTTTCTTAGATGGAATGTGACGTCGGGGCATAATTTAATGAGAGGGCAGACACAAAAGACAGTTACTGGGGCAAATTTGATTGATTTTCACACCAGAGCTCAGGTAGAACGCTAGTTGAGCCGACATAGCAACACATATGATTATTCGTTTTCATACTTCCTGATGAGAGTTCGAGCAAAATCATTTAGGCATTCGGAGTGACCAGAGCGCACAATTAGTCAGTGAACCATCGGGTTTAATGGACTGAAACACATTTAAACTATTGCAATTTTCCTAAGCTTCAACTGATCTGTAAACATTTTTCTTGTAGGCTAACACTCCGATGAACTCTGGGAGGCCAGTCGCCTGTTTCTGCTGTAATTTTATAATTTGGAAGCAAGCAGACGACACTCTTTTTCCAAAAGCAGTAGCGCCACGCTTTGTTGAACAAATACAGCGTTCATTTAAAACTAAAGGACTCGGGGACTCAGACAAGTCAGAACGGTGTTTGGTCACGGCATCGTTTTGAAAAGTGGCCTTAACTGGTTGATTCACGATTTCTCTACATAAATCTCCCTTTCACGATTGTCATCTTCTTTCACTTCTCGAGGGAGCGTGCCACCTATTTTCAGAAACATGACCCCGCTCTCAATTCAGCTGAATCTTGTGATCTTGTTTGTCCTTGTTTGCTTCAAAACCAAGCACGAAACAAAAGAATGTCGTATGTGGGCCATGTACAGGCGCCACACTGGACGAAGCAAGCTCACCCATTTGATAAGGAAGGGGGTGTACATTGTACATTATGAATGTACATTAAAGAGAAATTGGCATATGGTCAAATTATTTAAAGGCATAAGGTTACATGTTTTCTGATTTATACGCTTCATTATTTTCGCAGATGACACCTTTTTCAAAAATAAATGCATTTTTATCACGAGAGTAGGCTAGGTATGTATGGTTATTCACGTGCCCCCAGCCTATATCAGAAATGCCATCGATTAGGG
Source organism: Hanleya hanleyi (assembly GCA_036873755.1). Taxonomy (NCBI): domain Eukaryota; kingdom Metazoa; phylum Mollusca; class Polyplacophora; order Lepidopleurida; family Hanleyidae; genus Hanleya; species Hanleya hanleyi. The sequence goes on from JAVTVY010028606.1 coordinate 8,373, forward strand.
CTGTGAGAAACAGGAATAGATTATATATCAGGGTGTTAACGCCTTTATGATCACCAGATTCCACGATTGCCACCCTCTGAGAGCATAAATACAAATAAATAAAAATAGACAACTGACAAGAATATTTTTCGGAATTGTTGCGCTTAACTAAAAACCAATACATAATTTAAATGTGTCACTCAGCCTTCACACGTACATTCAATCCTCAATCAATGTTGGTGATTATGATCACACAGCGATGACAAAATTCGATCGCACAGGGACTCTGGCACACCGGGTGTCTTTTCGAGAGTATTTGTTTAATGGTGGTCATCGAGGCGAAAGTTTGACCGAGAAACATTCTGACCTTCGAATTCAGTTATCTTGCTGTCATAATTGATTGTTAAAATAAATTCATGTTAAATTTGACCGAATACTATAGCAACATCCAAAATAGCGGTTCTCTCGTCTCTGTAAAATAGAGAGAGAGAGAGAGAGAGAGAGAGATCAATTTAACGTCGTATTCAGCAATGTTTCATGTAGTATGAACCGCGCATTTGACCTCTAAGTCCCTAATAACTTTGTCTTGTTCTCCAGACTCGGGCACTTTATAACAAAGTGCGTCTTTCCGTTTAACACCTTCGTTGTCGTATAACTAAAAATCAGTTTTTCTTGGATATCCCAGTAAAGCTATAACGATATGTTAACATCTGGAGAATCTGCTGTTTATACTTTCGGTAGGAGAAATCATCTTTTTCTTGGAAGCAGTCTGATGAGGAGTCGGAACAGCGCAATAACCAGACTGCTTTACAATCTGAACAGGAGACCTCACATGCGTTTTTTAGAAGATCTTTTTAGTCGGATAAAAGAAAACTGTATTTTAGATTATTTGCGAGAAATCGGTTTATTGTATAAATTTTAATGTATGTACATGCTTTTTTGATGTGTCGTGTTGATTACCTCTGGATTGCTAGGTTATTAACTTGTTTCTGTTGGAATTTTGTTTGATCGTTTCTATATAGTTGAAATATTGCTGAACGCGACGTTAAACCTTAAGTCTCTCTCTCTCTCTCTCTCTCTCTCTCTCTCTCTCTCTCTGTGGAATTGACCCAATCTAATTAAAATTATATCCTATATGCTCCCCCATTTGGATATATCGCTGTGGGCGAGCAGATAGGATATGATTTCATTTAGATTGGTGTTGATCATTCCTATATGTCAGTCCTTCGCGCACGGCAGCTTTGACCTCTTTTTGAGAACGAAAGTGCGGTTCCAAAGCATCACTTTTCAACGTCATAATTGGCGATGTCACAATGTTACAGAGAACCCTCGCGTAGCAGATTTCCTCATGACGTCCCTGAACGACGTCATTCCCCACGAATGCCATGGTGACACAGCAGTGTCCTCGTTCTGAAAATGGATGTGCACAGAAATGCGCTAAAACTCGTCTATCCAGGAATGGCGAATACTTTGGCAGGAGTCAACAACCTGTTTTCACACAACTTGCTTCACTGCCGAATATGAAACGACATCAGGAATCACCGAAGTTTTCTCATCGCACGCGACACAGCGGGAAATAAGGATCTCGACTTTCTCGTATATTACCTATTTTCAAACAAAATGGAGTCCACAGGAACCACAGTTGCTTGGCCTGTGGGATATTGGATGGTATATACGTACCAATATTTTCAATAAATTATAAAAAATAATTCTTTTGTCTTTTAGTACAGTTTTTAATTTTCTACCATGCCCCGACCTCTATGACATAGAAAAAAGATAACTTTTTACCCTTGCCATTTGTTCCAATATGTGACACATAACCACTGACAGAACATACAACTGTAGATGATTTACGTATAGCATTGTCTGTTTTGGTCGCATAGTTCATCATTTTTCATCAGATGACTTCGCTCCCAGGCAAGTTTGAGAGCCTGACGATGGCTGGGTTAATTTTAGCATCCAGAGTATAGATATTGTATAATTATCTGCCACGAATTCCTATCTTAAATTTGATAAACAAATCGCGAAAATTCTGGACAGGAAATTATCCTGGTGATTGGTTTAGTATTCCGAACGGGCCGTGAAATGTGGACAGTAAAATACTCCTGATGAAGGGACCAAAATATAGAGGGCCGAGGAATATCAATCTCATGGACGATTAAAAGATAATCCTAAGCGCACTTGAACAGCAAGTTGTTGAGCGGTCGAAACGAGAAAAAGTGGAGCCTTTAGTACTCGTCGGCTGGTTGAATCTTACCGAAGGCAAGGTTGTCGATAGTATCTGCCACATCAACAGGGATACATTTCCTCGAAACAAAGCAAACATTGAGAGACACCATGGTGCAATAAGTTCTTTCGGGCCTCCAAAGTAAAATTCGTTAGTTCCAGCAGACAAGGCCTCAAATAATATAATAGTTATATGTACTTATTACTATTACCAGATGCTGGTTGAGGAGTTAAGTACCACTATTCCATCTGTTTCTGTAACGACTCACCTCTCCAATAGAATTAGTTTGGACGGTTTATTTAACAAACGCAAACAGTTTCTCAAGGAAAGAGGCATTTCCCTTTCTACCACTTATGATGATAATTATTTATCAAAATTATTCTGAACTCTATAAAAATGCATAAAACACCATACAAAAACTAGCTAGATGGTTTCAGAAGCTGCATGAACTAACTTGCATCCACTATGTTAACAAGAGCCCTGCAGGCAGTTAATTCATTTGGGAGAATTCTTGCGATGCTATTTAAAAATATTCAGATGTCGAATGTATGTAGATACCGATACTTAAAACTCAAAAAGTCTTACGAATGTACCGGATGGCAAAGGACACATATCGTACAGACAGTATCTACTTGGGATTGCTCGACACTCCATACTATTATTATAAGTGTACTCTCCTTCACGGAATTTGAAGGGAAATGATAGTCAGGATGGAACCTTTATAACCTCCGACCTCATATATCTCACGATTTTATTATTCGTATATGGTGGGATTCTGCTAGTGGACTGTTAATTAAAAGCAACATTCCAAAGGTTGGTGGAAACGATGCCGGTGTACTGACAAGAAGTCGTATGACCCCCACAGACAAATATACTGACTGCATATTTCTAAAAACATCACAAAAACCAAATGTGATTCCTGCGACGGTTTGTATCCAAGTCACGCTTTTATTGTAGATGTTCATGTGGACATCTTTAATGGCATGATCACACGGCCCTAGCACCTGCTTCAGCGGTATTAGACACAAATATTCCAGAGCGATGATGCAATAGCACTATCAAGTCATCTGTTGGCAAAATGACGATCTATGTGACCGCCAGATAGTAACACCCCCCCCCCCAAAACGAGAAAGTATTTATTGTTAATCCCCGAGGCCCGCCATCTGTACATGTCATTTGGCAAATATATCATTGTCTACGTTGAAAATTTATCGCACCACATCCGGCATTACACGTCAGTTTTTCTAGATATTCTTGTAGTTACCATGTTTTCCTCATGTTGACGCGTTTACTCCATCAGACTCCCTCGATGCTTATCCATTAACATCAGATGCGTTAGTTATTTGAGCTGATCTGTCATCACAGCTCCCAAGCTATCGTATCCCTATCCCGCTTAAGACGATGCTAGGTGCATGTAGTTACTTCATAGTTTTCCGATGACCGCTCTTGTGGATAACTGGTCTGTTGATATAGACAAAAAGAATTTAGTTGGTGTTATATTTATTGATCTTCGCAAAGCCTTTGATCTAATTTCACATGATATTTTACTGCAGAAGCTGAAGATCTATAACTGTACAAACTCGACTATATAGTTGTTCATGTCTTATCTCACAGACCGTTACCAGCGTGTAAATTTTAAGGGCTCTGTTTCCGATCCATTACCATGCAAATCCGGAGTCCCGCAGGGTTCTATACTTGGCCCTTTATTTTTCTTATTATACATAAATGATCTACCCCTATATACCTCAGTCTGTAAAACTACAATGTTTGCTGACGACTCTACACTGTCTGCTTCCGGTAAATCGATTTCAGAAGTTGAAGTCAAATTACAAAATGGGGCAACTGAGGTTAAAAACTGGTGCCAAGATAATCAAATGGCCGTAAATACTACAAAAACGAAAAGCATGTTAGTGACTACACACCAAAAGCGTGTCTATCTGCCCCAATCTGAATTGTTCATTACTATTGGTGGTGATGTTATCGACTCTGTTACTGATGAAAAATTGCTTGGTATAACAATCAATCAAAACCTTTCATGGGAAAACCAGGTTGATATGTTTTGCAAGAAGATTGCTTCTAAATTATTCTTGTTGAGAAAACTTAAAATGTTTTTGCCTATATGTCTGCAAGAGTAACGTTTTTTAATTGTTTTATTCAACCACTCCTAAACTATTGTGTTAATATTTGGGAAAAGTGCACTGATTCTGATGTACACAGAATTGAGGTACTAAGAAAATGAGCTGCTCGGTTAATCTTAGATTGTGGTTTCGAAATTTCTACCACCGACTTATACAAGCGATTAAAGTGGCTTCCATTTAAACAGCACGTAATGTACAGCGATTGTGTCCTGGTGTACAGCAGCTTACACGGATCTGCTACTACTTATTTAAAAGACAAACCCGATTTACTAGATCCTATGTAAATATAGATCAATTATATGTC